>UCOL01003981.1:0-16412 GCA_900474335.1 Ormyrus nitidulus
CGTTGGAAATGCTCGATTTTCTACGCTACTTTCTAGCGTGAAATGAGGGCAATTTCATGCCCGAATTGGGAAAAATAATTTTTAACATATTTTAAACTTATCACTAAAATTAAACTTGTATTTAATTTGCAACTTTCAGAGAAAGTGCTGCAGAAATAACAAAAGGTATTAGAGAATATGTCAATGTTTCGATTAATCTTCAACTTTTGTATGCCTGGGAAAGGCCACAATTTGAAGAAATGGTTCCAGAAGATTCTGACGTTTTACCAACTAATTTGTATGGTCCTTATCACCTACTGAGATTATTTGGTACGTATTTAAGTGAATTTCCCAAAATTTAAAAAGTTAATTTTAAAATAACCTTATTCATTGATTTTACAGTGAAACTAGGTGGCATGTTATCATACACGTTATTTGATGAAAAAAGCATTCAACTATTGCTGTCACATTTTCAACATCTTTTACAATATTTACAAGATAATAGTGCTACTCTTTTCGATTTGCGTGATTATAAAGATCCTTTGCCAGATTATCATCGAAAGTTCTCAAAATAGATATGCAATGAATAAATTAGGATTTTATAAACAAAAAAGGCTGTAAAATAGAGATATTTTTTATCTTTTTTAGTACTATGAAATTCTATTTTCTTTTATAACTTCATTTGTATTTGTACAAAATACTTTATTTTATATATATTTAAACGTGATCAACTTTCAAAGGTGATTTTCTGATTATTCCAATAAACAGGTATGATAGAAACAAAATTAAATATGTAATAACGTACGTATTTAAATTTTTTGCGATATGTTTGTAAAGAAAGGTCATGAAAATAAGAAATGTTCTAATTAATTTCCTATTTCGTTGTAGTATAAATATTCGTGTTCTGTAAAACGCCTATTTATTAGTACATTTACAATGTAAGTCAAGTTTTCAATTATATTAAATTTCGATAATAGAATTTAAGATTTTATACACAGCTTGTTGACTGACTATCATTCAGTTATATCCGTGACCATTGTAAATTATTATAAATGACTACTTATTAAAAAAATTAAATATGATAAACATATGATAAATAAAAGATTTATTAAAATGAAGTGCTATTTTCCATTAAATCAACCTTATAATACGACTTTTGTTTTTAAGTTTTTTATTTAAAAAAGTTTGACTTAATTTGTATTTAATGTTCTTTAGATTTTTAGAAAAATTTCAATTACTTGGTAACGCGCCAAAATCAACACTCTGCTGACGTCATACTCTTACAGTCACGTGATCTGAAATAGCTTTCCAAGGGAACCTTTTATGAAGTCAATAGTTTCGCTGATTATAAATTTTTTATTCGTTTCGATTCTTCAGGGTCTTTTAATTTTTCAGACCGTTTGATCATATTTGGAATTTATGTATTGATTTGCATATTTAATGAATTGAACGAATAATTTATACTCTACTTGTTCTTTAATTGTTAATAAGAAAAAGTTTCAAAAATGCAGAAATAAATTCTTCTATTTAAAAAAATTGAAACATTTTTTTGCTTATTTTATCGTCAAATATCATTAGTAAGTTGATTGCGATAACTTTTACGCATGTCCAAGGTCTAAGTTACTGGATCTTCTTAAATATGCGTTTAGTTTTGGCGTGATTTAGATATGCGCTGTTACGTATACATTTGTTTTTTAAGTCGAAATTCAAAACAGTTTTTTCTAAAACGCAGTTTTTAAATTATTAAAGGTTTTTATTAATTACTTATAGTATATTATTATATGCATTATTACTGGTTAATTTTGAATCATTATTTTTAAAAAAATCATATTATTTTTGAATACGTAATTAATTATAAGAAAAGATGATTTGGGTACTTCATATTATTTATACAAGCCCAGTTAACTGAAAATCTACTTTCTCTTTGCCAATAATTTCACAATCGGACTAATAGACGCATTACAAGAAAGTTATATTAATATTCTTCTTCTATTCCTAAAAATAAGTTACAAATTTTTTTATAATATACATAATTTATATAATGGTAATCATAAATCATAAATTATTAATTAACTTTATTGCAGACATTTTTTAAGTAGTTCTGAAAAAGGGAAAATATTGAAAATAAAGAGTTTAAGTTAAACTACATATACAAATTTTTATGTCTTTTCACTACCAGTTCTAATTAATCGATTTTCTATTTATGTTCTGCTTCTTATTTTCAATTATTGATCAAAATATGTTTCCAGGTAAAATAAAATTAATAGAATAAAATGAAAAATAAAATTTTAAAAGTTTATATAAAAGGGGAATGATAAATATTTCAACTTCAGTTTGAAGCTTTGAATCATACTTTTTTAATCAAACTATATTGAAAATATTGTAGTTTCAATTTGTTTACAAAACAGAGTTTGCATATTTTAAAGTTCAATAGTACATACATATATATAAAACAAATAACAGTTTTACCGACCTTCCGAGACGCAACAAAGGTTGAAAAAAAATGTTGACAAAGTTCCCGAGATAAAGCGAACAATAGATCTATAAATAATTTGCGTCTGACTGGATTCAGTATATATCTACTTATTATGCACATTGCATGTAAATGTCCTTGTTGTCTTGTAATAAAGAATAAACTTTTGCCTTATATTTTTTTTTCATCATTTCTCCGCTTGCGCAAGGCTGAATACTTTTTTAAACCCAGTTTAATCAACCCTAATTGATGGTATTCGCTGTGTAAGATGTAATTAACTCATGGGCATCCTTTCTAAAAGCATCGTACGTTCGTTGACTACCTTATTGTGCTCGTATTTTTTGTACGTAAACAGTATTGATGAGACGTTTTAATTAACGAGGTATTAGTAGAGGTAACGAAAGTCATCAAAATTCTTTAAATTCTTATCAGATTTAATTATGCGTTTATCTCAATTTTTTTCTTTGTTTAAGAAACACTAATGAAGAGACTTCTATTGAATATTTTTAAAATTTACATGTTATTTTTATTTTTCGCCTTCTTCTGCAAAAGCAAAATTATTATTATAATTTTGCAAAAAAGATCTAAAAAGTTTGCATATTTACAATCGCACAAAAAGATTTTTAAGATATAAAAAAAAGAAACGTTATAAAATGAAGAATCTTTTGTAAAGCAGACCTTGCATAAAGTTTTCGTATAACAAGGGCTATCATCCTACGCAAACTATAAATATGATAAAAAAAAAAAAAAAAACGTGCCTCATGTAAGTCGCCGAAGGGGTGAAAAAATAGTTTCATAAAATAGTAATTTGTTATCATTCCGTACTAAAACTGCATTCTATTAATATCCAGCGCAAATACCACTTTCCTTTTGTTAAAAGGCTTGCGATAATAAGTTATGTTGGAAAAACACTTATTAAACGTGCGATTAAACATTTGAAACAAACTATTCCTTTAACACTCGAGGCTTAATTTATGTAAACTCGAAATGCAAATTGGATATTTATTATTCGAATTATATAATTAGTACACAAGATCGCGTTTAAAAAATGCAAAGTGTCTGCTGCAACTTCCTCGTTGGATCGGAAAACATTTTTCAACGAGCGCAATGAAAGCAAATTTGAAATTTAGGTTGGCAATTAAAGGCGATCAAAGAAATAGCAACTGGATCTAATAATTCGTCCGCGACGGGATGTGATGGTTGTATTAATACCACTGATTTTTCAGTAGTAATGGTCGGAGACGGGTAGACTTTAAATTGCGTTTTAGTGGGTCAAGAGGGAGGAAGTGTCGCTATAATAAAGTATAGCGTTTTAGTCTGGCAAAAATCGGCAAAGTTTATGCTGGATCTATTAGATTAAGTTAAAAACGTAACTTTTTTTACCAAAATGTTAATGGATGCTAATTTCGCTCTAATTTTAGACACGTACAACGCGAGCGAGTTTCGCTTGTGCCCTAATCTTTTTTTGGATAATCGCACGCTCTTAGCGTCGTATCGTTAAAAATTAATTTAAGTATAAATTAAAAATAGATTAACGCGGTAACGATCGACGCGTTAAAAATAAACTAGGCATTTTTCTCGTAAAAATAGAGAAAATCCCAAAAAACACAATAAATCATGTTTCAATAATAAGCTATTAGAAGAACGTCAAAGTATCCCAAGTTACATGTAGTTATTTATGTAAAAAAAAAGAAAAAAAAATAATAATTAACGCCAAGTTTTTCCTCCCCCGAAAGCGGCTTTCCATTTCCGTCAAGCCGTCATCGGCCTATCAAGAAAAAAATCTCAGGCAGTCGAGCAGGCAGCAAGTATACACAAAGAGCTATGTAACACTCGAGCCAAAGCCAAGGCAGCGGCACAGCTCGGCCGACTCCGTCACGCACTTACACACCTTCAAAGACTCTCTTGTACCTACGGTGTGCAGGCTTTATACTCCTCAATCTACAAACATCGCGCTGCGCGACTCGGCCGACTCTCTCGGTTCTCTCGGCGCACACTCGGTGTCGGGACGGGCTGGCTGGCTAACTGGCTCTCGCTACCGCGGAGGCACAATCTGCGCGTGCTTCTCGAGCCAGGCACAGGCTTCGGAGACTGCCGTCGTGTGTGCGTGTGCGTGTGAGAGAGTGCGCGAGCGCGGCTACGTCTTCGATAGAGAGAGAGAGAAAGAGAGGGAGAGAGAGATTGAGAGTGAAAAGAGTCCCTCAATCGCCGCCTCCTCGCGGCCGGGAGTGCTCTGAGGAGCTGCTGAGCAGGAGCTGGAGTGTCGACGGCCAGTGAGGCAACATGGCGGACGTCGAGCTCAACATCGACAGCCTGATACAGAGGCTGCTGGAAGGTACGGAAGCCGAAGTCGTCGTCGCCTGCGCGGGGGAGAGGGAGAGAGAGCTGCGCGACCTCCGCCCGAGCTCAGCGCCAGGCCCCTGAAGAGGTCGGAACCTTCGCCGAGGCCTCCAGCGCAGCTCTCTTCTCTCTCTCCCCCGCACGCCCGAGCCGCGAGAGAGTCCTTTTTCGTTTGTACGTGTAGGAGAGATACACCCGACTGTCTTCGATTTCTTTTTTTCCTGAACGAGGAGCAGGTGGCTCCTGTTCCCGAGGCTGTCATGCACTTTTTGAGACATGATCCGCTGCCAGTGCAGCGGGATTTTTTGTTTCTTGTGGGAAGATTTTTGTAAGGAGTTCTCCAGCCTTTCGAGAGAGCTCCGGTGCTTTTTTTGACATATCGACGTTCGCATTATGCTTTTCTCGGATCGTGCCGTTAAAGTTTTTGACGTATCTGTGTGTTGAGGCACAACAGAGAGAGAGATGTTACATTTAGTGGTGTGGATCAATATTGAACATACACAGCAAGTGTTTTGTTTCCTTTATTAAAGAGTTTTACACATTGATTAGAGAGAGTCTTTATTTCACCACTGGCATAGTCTTTAGTTTAAACTTGAGCTTCTGTCGAGGGTTCTATTATATTTAGATACAATTTAACCTTTACTATAGCTGGAAGTATTCTTCAGTATTTGACAAACTGACAGTTTTAGAATTAAAAGATACTAGAATGTTTCTTAACACTCAAACATATCTTAACTGTCAAACATTATTTTAGGTCTGTTATATTCATTGCTTCAAGGCAATTGTTTTGAAACATGTTTTTCACTTGTTGCAATGATTGCTTAGCTAGTATTATGAAAGGTTTTAATTGTTGAAAAGCTGTTTTTCAATAGAACAAAATATCAAATGTCAAATTATTTTGATGAAACTTCTTTCATATTGATTAAAACAAAAATTTGAAAATTAAAAGTACATTTTCAAATATTTATTTTTGAAATGCAGCAGTGCCAATGTTTATGTCCAACAAAGATAATTTTGGTAAAATAATTTCTTAATGGACAATTATGATTCCTCTAATTCTACATTCTTGCAAAAATAAAAATTATTATATTAATGTTCAAATAAAAAAAGCAGTCCTTTCCTCCTTACTCACGACATTTCATTGTTTTTTTCTTTTATTCATGAGACAAAAAAAGCAATATTTCTGTTTTCTTCTTTTTCTCATGTTACTTGCGCATGGAACATTTATGGTAAAAGCGTACCAGGCCCAGAAAGAAAACCAAAATCAACCAGTTCAGGTTCAGACTCAGAAGAAAGCCAAGCTTAAAGATATTTTTTCTTCGGATTTCGTTGGTACGCAAAAAAATTAAGAAATCCAACGTAGCCCTTTACTTAGTTGCGCTATACATCCTTCTGCCTTATATATCACTCTGTTATTTCTTGTGCATGTATGAAGACTTTGTTTCCAATTGGTTAATTTGTCAATTAAAGAAGCTCTCCAGTGTAAGCTACAATGATTGTTCCTTGAGCACTGAGACAGTAATTTACATCTTCATGTCTGTATCACCTTATATTTTGTACCTGTATTTACTAGTAAAATGTATAGAAAAATATACATTTTAGAAATTGAATGTGTAATTAAATAATTAAATTTGTAAAAGTTATCAATTGTTACAAAATATTGCATCATGTTAACCTTTAACCTTTTTCTTCAAATAATGTAATACAATATTATGTTAATCTCATAATTTTTTGTGTACAGTAAAGTAAATCATATTGAAATTGACAATTACTCAGAGAGACTTATGACAAGATTTAATGATGTAGTAAACAATAAATATATAAATTAATTAAAGAACATTCAATTTCTTTAATATTTTTTTCTTTACTACTTTGATTAATGAAGTCATTAAAATTGGTTGGTATTATCATCAGACAACAATCCAGTTATCCTTTAATGTTTAAATTGTCATCAATTAAAAATGTATCCACAAATCAAATTGTGCTTTCAAATTAATAAATTAAATACAAAATGAACCATAAACTTCAGTATTAAAATTACAAATTAAAGCTTTTCAGCTTTCTTTTTCCAGAAATATTTGTCTGCTATTGTATTAGCCTTGGTGGTGTTGATTTTTCCAATAGCCATCGTGATAGCAATTCAAGCGTGTAGTGAAGTCCTTTATGGTTGTTAGTAAACTATAAATAACTGATGGTACCCGCTAGCAAAGAATTGTATGCATTCTAAGCACTTTGTAAAAAGTGCATTTATCATTTATTAATTGCAGTAGAATTTATTTCATCCAATTTCTATTACAACCAAAATTGGAATCTAAATCCTTTTATAAGATCCTTAATATACATCCTTGATACACTAGAGTAATTAGTAGAACACAATTCCTATTGTTCCAAAGGTAAGCTAAATGAAGAACAGACATTTTTTTGGAATGTAATTTAGAAAAAATAATATTTTTAAAGAAAAAAGTTTTGTGTTAGAAATGCTAATATTCAACAGGCATAAGAATTTTGCTACAGTGAAACACAAATATCTTGGAACAAAGTAAACATGAAAAGATAAGATAAAATGTATTTTGTTTTCAGTTGTTACTTAATGGAAAGTTAATTTAATATAAATGAAAAAATCATGTCTGTTCAATGAGGTAAAAAATTTGTGTAAGATTTAAATTTAGAAGTAATTGGTACATGTAAAAATGTATGTAAAACTAGCATTGTTTCATAACTATTTTTTTTTATTGCACAGTGAGAGGATGTCGACCTGGCAAATCTGTCATCATGACAGAGGCTGAAGTAAGAGGCCTCTGCTTAAAGTCAAGGGAAATTTTTCTTCAACAACCAATTCTTTTAGAGCTTGAAGCACCTCTGAAAATTTGTGGAGATATACATGGGCAATATACTGACTTACTGCGACTGTTTGAGTATGGAGGATTTCCACCTGAGGCAAATTATCTGTTCCTTGGAGACTATGTTGACAGAGGCAAGCAGTCGTTAGAAACAATATGCTTGTTACTTGCCTACAAAATCAAATATCCTGAGAATTTCTTCCTTTTAAGAGGAAACCATGAATGTGCAAGTATAAATAGGATATATGGCTTTTATGATGAATGCAAACGTAGGTATAACATTAAACTCTGGAAAACCTTCACGGATTGTTTCAACTGCTTGCCAATTGCTGCTATCATAGATGAAAAAATATTTTGTTGTCATGGTGGACTTAGTCCTGATCTCCAGGTAATTACCAATACATTTAAAATTAATACTGTTTTTCTACTATTTAAAAGTATTTAATATTTTTGAAAGATTTTGCTAATTATTGGAAGATTAAATCTATCAAATTTATAAAGATTTACTTAGTTTAAAATTCATAACTTTAGATGTTGAAACCATTAGTAAGAGCATTAAAATGCCTATTACTCATGTTATGAAAAACATTTGCAAACAGGGTATGGAACAGATTAGACGAATCATGCGCCCAACAGATGTACCTGATACTGGTCTTCTTTGTGACTTACTGTGGTCTGATCCAGACAAAGATGTCCAGGTATGTTTGTGTAAACAATATTTGCGATTGACTTAAATATTTCAAATAGTAAGTTTCAGTTTACTTTGATTGATTATTATAAAAACATTGATTCTTTTTGTTTACTTTGTTTGCTTTTAATTTTAGAAAATGAAAACAATTTTTAGTTTATTAAAACTATTTTTTTTTAAACAGTTTACAATTGCATTCTGATTTTGTAAATTGTTTTATAGGGCTGGGGAGAAAACGACAGAGGAGTCTCTTTCACCTTTGGACCGGACGTGGTGTCAAAGTTCCTGAATCGTCACGATATGGATCTGATTTGCCGAGCGCATCAGGTCGTCGAAGATGGCTACGAATTCTTCGCGAAACGACAGCTGGTCACCCTCTTCTCCGCCCCCAATTACTGTGGGGAATTTGACAACGCCGGTGGCATGATGAGCGTCGATGAGACCCTCATGTGCAGCTTCCAGGTGAGAGAGAATTGCGTAACTTCTTAAGCCTCTCTCTCTCTCTAACTTTCGTACCGACTTCTTTCTATTAATAGACGGCACGAATTTTGAGAGTTCTAAAAATAAAACGTGTAGTAACATTGAAATTTAAAATTGTGAAAATTAAAGGAAGGACGGGCGTATTAGGCACGAAAAATTGCCCTCAGACATGTATCAAAAGTAGGAAGAGAAGTACGATTTATACACGATTGTATTGTCAGATTTTTTGATTTTTTATGTAAATGTAATTTTTGTTCGCTTGATAAGGTAGATAGATATGTATTTCTTTCTAATGAGGTCATGCTGTAAGATAAGATGTCGTGTTTATTTTACACTTTATATTTAGTTTTGTCTGTCAGCAGAATACAAATTCAAAACAAGATTTTTCTACATCTTTGTAAAATATTTTTGCAAAGATAAATTAAATTATTATTTCGTTGCATTTATACTATGAAATTAAATTAAATTTAAACTAGTATTAATGTTCTCTAAAAAGGTAGCAATTAGTATTTAATCAATGGTTTCAGATACTGAAGCCATCGGAAAAGAAAGCCAAGTACCAGTACGGTGGAATGAACGCCGGACAAACAGGCAGTCGACCATCAACTCCACAAAGAAATCCAGCGAAGAAAAAATGACCACCCACGGCAGAGCCTGCATAGCCACAAACACTGGCGTTCTAAAACAGGTGAGCTGAACTACAGTTTGACCTATTTTTATTTTATCGATTTTTTTCTTACGGGAGAAAATAAAACTGTATCTACATGCAAATACGTCTTATGTAAAAATCTTACACGTGGTTGAGGATTTGTTTTTAAACATATAACGTGAATTTTTTTATTTAAAATCTACATTGACTTTCGTTTTTTTAAATATGAATTATTTAACTTGGTTATTTGACCTTAATAAATCGATATTTAGCTTTACATTCCGCACCAATTATTTTTAGAAATCACTTGCTTCTTTGAAAGTAAAAACTAATTCGTTTATTTTTCTTTCAGTTCAG
The DNA here is from genome assembly GCA_900474335.1 of Ormyrus nitidulus. Taxonomy (NCBI): domain Eukaryota; kingdom Metazoa; phylum Arthropoda; class Insecta; order Hymenoptera; family Ormyridae; genus Ormyrus; species Ormyrus nitidulus. The sequence goes on from UCOL01003981.1 coordinate 9,807, forward strand.
GACGTCAAGCTACCAAACTCTCAATGCGATTCGTCAAGCTTAAAGTATGAAAAAATCTATCCCTTCCTTAATTGCATCTTTTTCATTAAAGCGATAATGTGGGCAATCTCACTTTCCTACTTATCAGGAAAACAATTACTTATGCGAGATTGCAAGCTGCAAAATTACATTCATAATTTGTCCATAATGTAGAACTTCCTTCGCAAAGTTAATCTTTAACGGCATTTTTTTAAATATTAATTTTCGTTCTATTATTTATTGCATATTATTAAAATAATTGTAATTAGCGTTAATACTCTCTCTCAGAAAAAGTTTTCTCGCGTTACAAGCAAATTATTGTTAATGACGAGAATACACCTACAATACACTTACACGCACCACATACAAATACACGAACATGCGTATTCAAACATACACATTTCTTTTTTTTATATAATTATTACCAGGAAATGGGTAATATTGTGAGGTAACCCAGTATTTAAAAGCATTGATTATTTTGATAGAGTATATATTTCGCTAATTTTAGACTTCAAAGTCGAGTGATCAATCGCGCCTTAGTGAATATTTTTCTGTATTTCCCCTATGAATTTAAAAACAAAAATGAAAGGGCAAAATCAAACAAAGCTTAAAGAGATGTTTTTCTCCAATGAAATTGTTGAAAACAATAATAATCAATTTGGTGACAAAAGTAAAAAATATGTAAATTAATAAATGGCTACGCTGATGCTTTTGTTAACAAAATACGTGATCAGAAAAATAATTATGATTTGATCAATGAAAAGAATATCTCACTTGTACTGTAAGTGATAATTATTTATAATATACCCACTGTCTACTGCGATAGCGATGCATTGTTGCTGTTCAAGCATTATTCGCAAGGCACACAAACACTTCACTTCAACCGTGTTCTGTTGAATATGCTATATTTCACTGATTTAGAAATCTCAAGTATATTATGCACCTATTTAAGGGGAGTTTATAGACGAAATTGTATGATCTACAATTTTTGATAATATATTGTTTTTTAAACCTTTTAATTTTAAAATTTGATTAACTTTATTGAATTTTTAACTTTGAAATACAAATTTTAATTATGAGAAAACGAAAAATGTAAAGAATTTATTTATATTTTTTTAAAACGATAATGTAAAACTTAAATAAAAAAACGTACAGTGTAAATTTGCTTTTAGAATTTTACCTTGTATTTTAATCTGTATTCCTGCTTTATAGCATTGTTGTGTGCATTGCTACAGCTTTTATTGGTTAAAAAAATTTAAAAAAAAGTGAAATTTTCGTAAAAGTTAAGTGAAATATTTAGATTTTATATAAATTTATGAATATACTTAGATATTTGACTATAGACGCCCCTCTAACGAAAGGAGTGCCGAATAGCCGAGTAGATAAATAATCTTATTTGCTAAGTCGGGGGACGTGAGCATCTAAGGGAATGTGGTTTTGCATTTCTATATACTTACCTCTTGAGCAATAGAAACATTTTGCACCAATGCCGAAGGTCTTCCTGCATGAAGAATAATTTTTCGCTAGAACTAAAAGCTTCATGAATGCTTTCTGCACTTAAATTTTTTATTAAGCGATACAAATTTTTTTTTGTGTAGTTATATTGTAGTTTTCATTAAAATGTTTATTTTAAATAATTTTAATAATAAATAAAATTTTATGCTACACTGCAATAATAATGCATTGTTTGCTTTTGATTAATTTTTGTATCGTATGTATAAATAACAATATGAACAGTAAAAAAAAATATATTTTCTGACATTTTAAGAATATGATAAATTTAGAAAGCAATTCTTTCTAATCAGGTTCTAAACGATTTTTAAAAGGTTTTTATTCTTATTTTACTTTTATTTTTGTATTACACTTTTAACAACTTCATTCTAATCTAGTTAATATTGAACAACAAACGTAAATGTTTACGTTAATTTTCAAAAGACTATTGAGTTCGATGTTACTTCTGGATTTGACATTTGTTGTGTGCCTTGTTCCCTGATGCAATCGACTGTAAACTTCAATTTGATTTATAAAATTTTGAAAAAAAAAAAAATCATTACCTAATCGAGGAGAGAGAAAGAGGGAGACGATATAATAGGGAAGCAGTATTTTTTTAAGTACGGACTGTGTACGGTATTGATTGTCTAATGCCTTTTTAGCTTACACCGTTATATGTTGTTTGATGCTTAGTAAAAATGTTTTTTAGCGAAGGAGTTTCGAAATAATTTCAATGTGCAACAAAAACTTTAGAACATCATCGTAGTTCAGTTTATTCTATAGAATGGTTTTTGTCGCAAAAAAGATAAGTAAACAAAAAGTTATATTGTCATGATGATGGAATAAAAACGATGAAACTGTCAGATCACAAAACTCCTTTTGCATTTGTAGCGTCTCTGTTAAAAATTGTAAGTATTCTATTTTTACGAGAAAAAAGCTCGATTTATATTGCGTTTTGTCAATGGTGAATCTATATATAAATATATATATACACACAGACACACATAGACACTTGTGGGAGCCGAATTTACTTAGAATCTAGAAAAAAATCTGAATTATTTATAATATTTTAATATTATATTTGTATATTATTGGGGAGCGGCATAAGTTATTATTTTTTGAAAAATTTTATAATGTCAAAAGGTTGATTATTTGCCTTTTTTGTGATCAATTTGCAATAAAATAAATATATAATATATTCTTTGAAACATTTCAAATGTAAGTTAATTTATTTTGGTTAAAAAAATGATCATACGTATTTTATTAATATTTTACTCGAAGCATTAGATTAAGGATTATTTATTTATTTAAAAATGAATTTATTTTTTATTTTAAGAAAATTTAACAACAAAGAAAGCAAATAATACATTTTTAAACTTGCTAAGACGAGTTTTTTTTTCAAAGTATATTTGAGATTTCTTTTTTGCGCTTTATCAATTTTACGTTTGAATCCGAGATATGTTAGATTTTTTTTTTTCAAGATTCTAAGCTGGTACTTCAAATTCGTTTTCCCACTTTAAGAAGAAAAATTAAAATACTTCAAAAGGAGATTAAGCAAGAAAAGAATAATACTAAAAAAAGAATTAGAATGAGAGAGAAAGAGTGCATGAAAGAAAAGAGAGAGCGCATCTAACTTTTGCGACTCGGTCGAGAGAGAAAATTTTGTGTCGCGAGAAAGAAAAATAATAATATTATTAATAATAATAAAAGGTAAAAAACTCACCGTGTAAGAAATATATTGCGCGGTTATATTTGTAAATGATGCGCTTACTGCGATTCGACCAATAACCATACCTTTGTCCACTACCTGGTAGGTTGAAAAATCAAGATTTAGACAAAAGGCGTCGGAAATTGTGAAATTATTGAAAAAAAGAAACATGAACCGTTATAAACTTAGAGCAGCTTTTGTTCTTTATTATATTAGAAATAGTTGAAAAAATCGTGAGACGTTCGAATCCCAGCAGCCGCACCATGCAAATTCGATATAAAAAACATCATGAAGATGTACATCTTTGAGATAAAAATTTAATAAACGTGCATATTGTTGTACAATTTGTTGTGTAATTTTATTCTAATTATTACCCTTTTAATATAAGCATTTTAAAGACTACATGCGTTTTATGTCTGGGAAAAGGAGAAAAGATAAGGTACTTCTATATTTAAGATAAAAATGTCATTTTATAAAATTTTTTTCGTTGATTTTATTTTCAAATAGCAATGATGTGCGCACAGTATTTACATGACGATAAATGTTAATAAATAAAATTTCGTGGGCGAAACTGTACTGTGAGGTTGTACGCGTTATATGCGTCGTTTTTTTTTTTATCATTTAAGATGATATTTTTTTTAAATACATCTCACGTTCTGGCAAATTCAGTATTTGTGTAGTTTTTTTGTTTGTTCAAATGATGATTCTTAATCGTTTATTTAATGTGTATTGTGTTTACGTTTTCACGTGTTCCAATGCAGGGCGAGGCAGACAACCCCTAGTAGACATGAGCTGAAAAAGAGAATTGCAAAATTAGTAAGTCGTATGCAACATGGCGAATAAATAGGGTAGACAAAATTGGTGTTTCTAAACACTATAGAAAATTCAATGTTTGCACAAGATTGGGTCTTTCACAAATTAAAAATTCGTGTATGGACACTTATTTTTGAAGTTGTGTTTGTTACTTCAAAATTCGGCATTGTTTGCTTAGTTATGTAACATTTTAATTTATCTGAATTCACGTAAACGATTAAATAGTAAGAATGTTACGCAACAAGCCAACATAAAAAGTTCAAATTAACAAAACATATTCACATGCCTGTTTGGAAACAAGTAAAACCTTTGGAATTCGCTGTTAGTTCAAGTAACCATACCAAACAATTGACGAAACGCCAATGTACACAATTATTAAACAAAAGGTCAAAGTTTCTATTCTAAGTAACATTCATGTGATGAGTGAAGTAGCGAATGTCGATTGAACAATCGAGGTGCGTCCTTGTTTGCTTTCGTTTTGCAGAAAGGTCCAAAAAAATCAGTAGTGAGAGAATTTGAAAAATTAATCAAAATGATAGACGTGGTGCGATGATTTTATGATGGAGAAGTGTCTTGTGATTATACGTATTTCGCATAGAGTTGAAAAATGCTGAGAGCGAATTGCAAAAATGCAAAATCATCAGCGTCCAAAAATCTCCAAAAACTTGGTAAAAAAGAAAGAAAGGATCTGAAAAAATGCTTCATTAATATTATATGCATCGAATGGCAGCATATTTTTTTCAAGATTTGAATGTCAAACATTTATTTTAATTTCTCTGAAATGATCTTATCTTTTGCATCGAAATATATTTTAGTACATGAACTTTTATGAATCATTAATAAAAAATGTCGACATAAAAATATAAAACTTTAATAATTTATCTGTTCTAAAAACACTTAAAAACATTTAATTTATAAATCTACGACATTTCTAAACTTTAAATAAACCCCATAAAATAGAAAAACCACATTTAGAGAATCTTAATCCATAAATTGATAATCACCATTTATCAAAAAGCAAAATCACCACCTTATCGAGAATCTGCCTTTTCTGATCTGTTGTCGTTTCAACACGTCATACCCTGTTGGAAAATTAACCGGTTTCAGGCGATCTCTCGCCAGAAGGATCAAAGTTCTACCAGGGTACAGACTCGTTAACTCTACGGGAACTAAAAAAACCAAAAATTATAATAACGTTTCTCGAACTGTTGCAAAAAACATTCAAGTTGTTCTTGTCATTGGATTCGGTATTAACACATAACAAAAGGGGTACACATATAGAGAATGATGTAGAGAGAAAAATCTGAGGGGTGGATGTTGGGGGGGGGGTTGAGGTTTGGGAAAACTTTTCGAACACAAAAAATAAAACACAATTCATGATAGATCTCCGCTCACTTCAGTTTTCAATGACGATTGTACCATGGGTTGGTAAAGTGAAAGGTTGGAACAGGCTGCGAATAATAGTAACAATTTTGTCCTGCAAAAACATGACAGACTTGTTTTACAAATCGTGCGCCTTAAAGATTCTGCGTTATTATAGTCGAAGTTTTCACTCTTTCAATATAATTTCATTAAAATTGACCGCTCGTTTAGCGGAAAAATTCCAAAGAATTCGTGCCGCACTTCGACTATACTTTGTAATGTAGTCGTATAAAAATGTACATCGAAAAAAGCGATGAAAATATGCTCTCTGGTTTTCAAAATTGTACATGCTCCGCAGCAGCCGCGTCGAGATCAATCGCGGCTGCTCCGTCTCATCTTCCCTGCTCATGACTGATGTGCGACATCGTGAAAAAGAAAAAAACTGCTCACGAGAGGCAAAAAACAGAGAAAAAAATCGGCCAAAAACACCTAAGTACAAAAAAAAATCACTAATCCGCTACGTCTAGTGACTTTTCCAAAAAAACATCAAAAAATCACATTGAAAAAGAAAAAAAAACAGTTTGCAAAAAACAACGATAAAAAGTCTGTAAAAAAATCTGAAAATTCATGCTGTTCTCTTATCGTTTTCTTAAAAGCGAGCGACAGATATAACAGAAGGCTTAGGCGCGTTCGTGCTTCTCTTTTTGCACAAAATACTGTGTCGTTAAAAATGCTCACGTAAAAATCCTCATTCCCTTTTTTTTTTTTTTCAAAAAACAAACTCTTCCGAGACTTTATTCCTCCTCGTCCCGGTCTGGAAAAAGAGGACGATCGATGATTTATCCGTGAAAAACAAGGTAATAAAATTGTACTATATACGTTTCTCTCCAAATTACTTCGAGTGATTCCGCGCACCCGAAGAATAATAGATCTTTGATTTTTTCTTCGGGAGTCGCAGTTTCATACAAAAGAAATTTAGAGAGGACGCTAAGTTTACATAATGTTAAAAACAATCTACTAATTAAATCACTTGATTAAACAAAAAAATCATCAAAAAATGTGTGATCATAATACTCAATGTTCCTTAACTCTACACTAAAACATTGCTGCAAAGAATAAACATTTTATTTCTTAATCTACCTAAAGGGGCTCCGCTCGCGACTTCCAAGCAAAGCTCATACAAAAAAAAAAAAAAAAAAAAAAAAAAAAACAAT
>UCOL01003982.1:0-16369 GCA_900474335.1 Ormyrus nitidulus
TTTTTTTTTTTTTTTTTTTTGCACGACGAAGGGTATTATAAAGTTATTTTTCAATTTGGAGGTTGGTTTATGCTGCGGTGTAGAGTGAAAAAATGACATTGTCACCGGCTATGTTTTTGCGGCGGCAGCTTGTTTGAGAATTACTTGGATATTATTTTTTAGTGGAAATTTAGGGGGCTTGTTGAAATTTTGGGCTAATTTTGCTTAGTTTAATTTACAACAAAGAAAATTTAGATTTAGTTCCAGCAAGTTTCGCCTAAAATTGGAAGTAACGAGCTGTTATGTAATTTCTGTATTAAAATTTGATTAAGGAAATTTGAATGAATATATTGCTTTTCTTACTCTAATTATTCTAGTTTAAGGTAAAGAAACTTTTATTAGAGTTGGAGTTTCTCGTTACTCAAAAGAATACTTCTCTCTCTAAAAATCTCTCTTCTCTTATAAAAAAAATATAATTTTAAATGACGCAGGTGGAACAAAAAATTTTAATTACGAGTCAAAGAATTGTTTATTTACACGCAAAAAGAAATATAAAAATATTTTCTAATTATCTAACAGCGATGAAGTTCCTTTTTATCCTCCTATACAATTAAATCACTCCTGAATTAATCAGCGAGGAAAGAAAAAAAGAACCCAATAAAAACCGAGTATTTATCATGAATAAAGCACAATTAACAAACATTTAAGAAAAAGTACGCAAGCCAGTCGAGAAAGGACAAACTCCTCGGAAATGCAAATATTTTTCAGCATTACAAGGCTGCGGAAAAAGAAGAGGCAGAGAGGCAGAAGAGTATATACCGGCGGCAGTTAAACAGAGTAGTGTACAAGAGAGGGAGAGTGAAAATGAGTGGGAGTCAAAGAGGAAAGAAGGAGCTAAGGTAAAGGAGGAGCTGGGGGAACGGCGCAGAAGCCGGGGAGAGAAGACGACAGTATCCTTAATTCCCAAGTGCTGCGGTTGTCATCGTAATAGCCCGTGGCAACCTTGCTCTCCCTCTGTTTTCCCGGGGCGCGAGATTAAAACTATACTCCGCGCCGTCGTTTCTTTCGAGCTAAACAGGAGCCGAGGAGAGGAGCCATTATCGTCCGAAAACGACACGCGCTCTTTCCTCCATTAGTCCGTGTTTCGGCGCTAAAGAATTTTTCGGCGCGGACATTAAAAAGCCCTCTGCGGCGCGGCGAATGTTAGTTTCGTACGCGGCGGTACGGCGAAGCGGGGAAGCGCTGTTTGATATTCAAGCGCGAGGGAAGGAGAGGCGCTCAAATGAGGATTTATGCGCGCGCGGACAAAATTTTAAGTAATGCCGAGAGATTAAGAGCCGCGCCGTCGTTATTGCTCGGAAGAAATTGGGAATTGATTGTGTCTCTCCGGGCTTCCTCTCCCAAGCCTTTATCGTTGGATAATAGGTTTTCGGAATTTATTGCTGCACTAAACTAAATAATGGTTTTTTAATTTTTATTTATTTTTAAGTTTGAAAAATGGTAGAGGGAATGTTTTGTTACGATTTCGTGTTCCTGAAATAAAACTTAAAAATAAATAAAAATTAAGGTACTTTTATTATTTGAATTTTTTTCAGTATTTAAAGAAATTTTAAAATAAATCAATATTTATTCCGACATCAAACCTTTCAATAATTCCAACCATTGCTTGCTTTGCTGACCGTTCATTAAATTAAACAAAGCTGAAAAATCCTTTTTACCAAAGAAAAATCAAAATTTCATAAAATCCTTGAAAACGTACGTATCGTGTCTTACATCCGCAGCAGCGCTTCGTTCTCCATCAGCTCAGCCCTCGTAGACTCGGAAGCTCCGCAGCCAACACGGAAAGCACAAAACAGAGGCAGAGAGAGAGAGAGAGAGAGAGAGAGAGAGAGAGAGAGAGAGAGAGAGAGAGAGAGAGCAGGGTAGAGAGTGGAGCGCCTGGCAGCGCGGAAAACGCACGCAGAAAACAATCGCGAAAAGAGCCGACGCTACTCCCGGAGTTGAAAGTCCATTAGCGTCGACACGTCGCGCCCGACATCTGCGCGCAGCCCGCGGAATATCGCGTTCCGAAATTTCTTGGAGTAGCGTATAGTGCTCGCGGCCTTTGTTCGCCCTCCTCCTCCTCCCCGGGAGAAAAAAATGAAATTCCGCGAACGCGTGGCGCGCAGCTGCAAAACAAAGAGCCGCGCTACATTACGCCTCCGGGGAGAGCTTTGAGTGTCAATTTTTCGGGAATGTATATATAATACGCCCGGTCGTCTGACTGCGTTTACGTGCTTTGTCGGTTAGGGCAATTCTTTTTTTTGCCCCTCCTTTGATGCGGGCTAAATTTTCGTACGGCGCGCAGTATAAGGAATTTTCGAGGAAACGAGGGAAGGGATGATATGAAGGCTCCGCTCGTGACGTGCGTCAAATTTTCTCAAATATGCCGGGTAAGGAGTATATTCGGAATATTGCGTGCGCCGCGCTCCCGAGACGGAGGCTCGCAGTTTTTCTTTGCTGCATGTTTATTGGTGTTGCTAAAATTAAAGGAAGGAAATTCTTGTTCAAGTGTATTAGAATAATTATTGTAAATAACTTAAAGAGCGAAAAATATTGTACTTTTAATCATGAATAACCTTCGCGTGTAGTTCTTCTAATAATTTTCTTCTATTAAAATTAATATTATTATATAATTAACTAAATAAACTCAAAAGAGAATATTTAAAGGAGTAAAGATGTAAGGACAGGAGGTATTAAATGCTTGACAGAATGAAAGATACCTAGTAATTATTATTAAAAACATTTAATAAGATTTTGTGCTCATTTTTTTATTAAAAGCATAATTACATGTTCATCTGAAAGATTAAACTGACAGAGATTTTTGTTCACATTCATTCGTGTTACAGGATAGCGCTTACTTTTAATAATTAAATTTCATACGATCGACGACTAAGTGTATATACAAACTCATAGATACGTTTTACATCAACAAATGACTCGACAATCGTACAATAAAGTACGCGTACTCCGTTTGACTGGAAATACATCGATCGGAATTCTACGTTTAATGTTTTTAACAAGTATAAATGTACGGGGGGAGGGGGGTAATTAAGCGTCCTTACATCTACGTTAAATATCCTAAGAAATTAAAGAGAAATAAAGTAAATGTTAGTCCATCTAAGAACAAGTTTCTCCTCTAACGAGATTTAGCCCTTAGAAAAAGTGAAGATCACTGTAACAGCGATAATTGGCACTTTTCCTCCGAGTGATTTTTAGTTCTATCCGGGTCAGTCCTGTTACGACTTTTAGAGCAAAGATTCTTTTTAATGGGTTTAATCTTAGCTCGGTATAAACATTAGAATTTTTTCTGTAATCAAGAATAAATGGATTTAAATTTTTCTTGAATAATCCAAGCAAACTTTTAAGAAGAGTATATTTTAAAAGACTCATTAAATTTAAAAAAAACATACGTAATTATTGAAATACACTATAAAATACTGAAAAAAACGAGAAAAGAATACGTGTTCAAAACAGATCTAATCTTCAATATCCAAAGGCAGCACTCACTTTTCCTTTCAGCTACAATCTCAGCTAGCAAACGAGAAGCTCCAGACACCCTATAAAACATCTCCGCGAGCTTCCTTCCTCGCGCTCCTTAGCATCCGGGAGAGCCTAAGACCTTTAACCCTTTCCGACGAATCTCCCGCTATACTCACCCTTCCCCCCTCCATCGGAACGCGAGAAAGCGAGGGTCAAGGAGCCGCGGAAGAGGAGGAGTTGCGCGTCTCGTCGCGCGATCCACTCACTCAGCGGTATATGTACGCGCTCACACGACGGGCCGATCTGGAGGGCGGACTCGAGGGGTGGAATTATGCAAGTGTAATTATGGGAAGGTTCGCTGAGACGAGTAACGGAAAGACATCCGAGATTTGAATTGTGATGTAAAGACGGTGTTTTTGGTTTGAGGGACGCGTAACCGTTTTATAAATATAATTGGTATAGATTGCATATAATTTGTTTATCCAGGAATTTAATAAATTAGAAGGCAGCGCTATAATTGTTGGAAAATATTTATTGCTTTAAAATAGACGCACCTGCTGCTAACGAGGTGTATTAATATTCATTTATGGAATAATTTAACAGTTATTACTTTAGCAAATATATAACACCAGTGCTCAAAGTAGATGCGCGGCGGTCTAATTTAAATATTTATTATGGCCGTCCGTTGTGAATTAAATTGAAATACAGCCATAGTCTGGACTTATAAACAATAATAGTTTTCAAACTGACAAAATTGAATTACGATTATTGATTTCTATCAACTTAATTTGAAGGCATTCGAAACATTGACGTTGCGATGGTTTCGAATATTTATGTGGGCGTCGGAATGCGAACAAATAAAAGGGTTACTTTCAATTTCCGAAAAAAAGATAAAAAGGTTACTTTCAATTTCCGAAAAAAAAGTTTGGAAGTTAAAAATTCAGTTTACTTAATGTCTACGCGCGCTAGAATGTTTTACGTTTTATTTCTGCGCCTGTTGCAAAAACTCGCACCGCAGATATGGATATTAAATTTTTGTGAGTTTCCTAGTTTTTTAGCCAATTCTAAACCGAACGTTTACCCATTTTTAGCAGCACTTTTAAACCTTCTTTTGAACAAATATTTGCAAATATTTTCCAACAATGCAGCGTACTTACATTTGGCGAGCGTTAAATTCTTTTCAGAATTCGAAAAATAAAAAGCTAGCGTTTTCGTTGCATCCACTTTTAGAACAATCAAGTGCCCTCGAAAAATCCACTAACCGATTAGAGAAGAATCCAAAGCACCGTCCTCGAGCTGCCTCCCAAATCGGCCCATCCGCTCTCCCCGCACATCCAACATCCACGCTCACAGCGACAGAAACAAAGGACAAAGACAGACGGATACAGATGTTATGTACACTAACGATATGATTCGGTGAGAAGGGGAGGGGGCAGGTAGACGTTCGCTCTCGCGAGAGCGGCTCTCTTAGATGATCTTTCCGTCGCAGCGGCAGGTGGCCCGGCAGAACTGTCGGCGCTCCCGGCCCTGCTCGTCGTCGGCGTCGCATAGCCACTCGGGCCACGTGTCCCGCAGCTGTCGGCAGTTGGACCAGAGGTCCGCCCAGGAACAGGAGTTCTTGCAGAGCTTGCCCAGCCGGCAGTGGTCCCGGCACGCCGAGCAGCTCTCGCCGGCCACGTACGGCTCGTGCAGCAGGTCCTCTCGGTTACCGCTGGAAAAGCAGACCGGTCAGTGGCGACAGGTGTGGGGTGAGGTTTAGATTGGGATCGGCTAGTTTTCGGGAGCCCTTTCAGGCTACGTAAATGGACGGAGTTGAAGAAAGAGGGGTTTTTCCCGATTAACGGGTCTGGTTGTTTATATATATATATATATATGCGATATTGATTGGAATGGCAAATTGACTGTATGGTGTATGGTATGCAATTACACGTAATTAACAGAGTCAACATTCCGTTGAACGTAGTCAAATATTTGGTTGGAAGTACAATCACTTCATTTGCATTTACGTATAATTATCGTATCTCTTCTGTATATTTAAATTGTTTTTATTATTTTAACGTATTATTTTAGATTCTTATATATACCTTTCTTTATATATTATTAAAAAAATAAAAGCGAAACCCATTGTCGGAACTTTAATGAATCTTTAATGTAATAATTAGTAATAATAAGCTCGCAGCGCAAAGGTTTACTTATCTTTTCTCTAACAATCTGTACTATTTCCATTATTTCCGTTTGTATTTCTCTTTCTTTTCTATCGAACTATCCAATCATCCTCAATCAGTCTGCGAGCATTGAGCAATCCTTATCATTTCCTTCCGGCATTCGCCCTTCATTTTCAGATCTGCTCTTTTCTTTTGGAATTAAACGCGAGTTTTCTTTTAAAAACTTACTTTTTAACAATTGTTCCAAGATCTTTTTTGTTGAAAATTACGTGAAATTTATTATAAAACTCTCAACTAATGTGAATATCATTAATTATTTATTAGTAATATATTATAGTATAATATCAGAGTAATAAAAGAAGGAACTTTTATGACAGAAATTATTAATTTTGATAAATACGTGCAACGCAAACATCTATTTCTTGATTACATAATTTCCTCACTTTTGAACAACAATTTTCGATCATGTATTTTTGTATAATGTACTTTATTAAATTTTCAGCTCGGTTTTGCAAACATTAATAACATGCAATATAAATTAATATCAGCTGCTGGGTAAGTAAAATTATTATCGGAATTTATGATTATGAAACGATTCACTCATAAAAAATAAATATTATGCACTAATTTAATTTTTAATACTTATCGTTTGTTACATTTTTAAATGTTTAAATTCAGTATATTAAAAGCAGAATATTAAAACGAATAATACAGTACAAGTAAATAAACATTTGGTGCATAAAGAAGATTATCGAGTGCATTTTAATCGATAAAAAAACTATTTAAAAAGTCAATTTTTGCAGCGGAACTATAAATAGAAGTTGTTAAAGCCGCAAACGTTAAATTGGGTTCCCCTTTACGTATCCCCGTATGAAGAGAAATCATTGTCACCGATATTACACGAACTATTAAATTGCAACTTTTTTTGGAGCCTGGATTCCGGATCCGCTATATATTTTGCATCGTATATCAAAGTGAGCCTATCGGTGCATCCTTTTCCAGAAAAAATTGCTTCATCAATAGCAATAGAGAGCCTCAACAATTTATGAATACCGTGATTGAAAAGTTCATGCATGTATTCAACTGTTCGCGTTTCATATCGAGAAACTTTTTTTAACCTTCGCGATTCATTTAATAAAAAAAAATGTTTTATTCAAACAGTTATTGAAAGTCTGAGTGATTCAATTAGAGAAAAAGCTGTAAGTATGAAGCTGAAATTTTAAGATTTTCATTTTGTTTTAATGAGATTCGTCGCAATCGCTTTTGCTCGTGTCGGCTAATAGGTTCTATTAAATTTGTATTAAACAATAGGTATATAATACTATCTTCTATTAGTGGTGTAACGATAACCATAAAATGTACACGAGATTCAATTTTAGTACTCTATGCAATATCCTTTAAAAGCGTTTGAACTTCGATTTTACTTCCCAAGACTAAAAACTTTTATTCTTGAATTGGAACTTATATATAAATTTAGTAACATTCCTACATTAAAAACAGTTCTGTTGCCAGATGTTATGTAAATCTATGAAATTTAAAAGAAAATTTGTTTTCAATCGAATGTTTTGTAAGTAATTTCATAAAGCTAATTATTTAGTTTACCACGAAGACAATTGAAATTCACGAAAATTCTTTACAAGTTGATAACTAAACTATACTTGCATATTTCCACCTTGAAACATAAGCTCTAACTAATTAAGTATGTTAAGAAACTAAGATAACTTCACGAAAGATAATCTAAGTTCTATAATGAGAACTATTACATACTTTAATGCAATTACGGCTTTACATCACGAAATTGGAATTCAGTAGACAAATTCGCCATTAAAATTAACATAAAAATAAAATGTATAGAATCGTACTCATCAAAATTTACTACTTTATTTCATTCTCGTCTGACCAATTCTGCGTATCCTCTACTTCCTCGTCACTCTTAAAAATAATTATCCAATCTCAAAGTAATATAATGCCGAATTAATAGAATTCTTTATTAAACTGCTCGTTCTTCCAAAAGATCAACTTTAATATTCCCCCTCTTTAAAAGAATTCTTAAAATTTTCTGTTTTATGCCCGTTTTTATTGCTGCGCCGAGCAAGATTATATATAGCCACGAAGCCGATAACGCCGCACTTTTTGGCACCTCTTCTTCTCTCGGCCAAGTTCAATAAAAAATTATCTTGCCCCAGCGTTTATGCCCGGCTAAAAACGGAAAAAAAAATATGGCTCCTCAAATTTTTCACGGTAAACCTTAAACAAATTTAACGTCGACTCATTTTAAGATTAAATAAAAACGACAGCAATGGAAATAAAAACTTCATTATTTACAGCCCGAGCCGAGAAAAGAATAAATTACTTAAAATCAATGAAAACCTAAATAATTCATATTTACACTAAAATTTTCAATAAATTCAATTCATCAAGTCGAAAGCTACCCAATGACTTTTCCGCCAATTAAAAAATCCTCCAACGAACTCCCGAAAAAAACTCTGTTGCAGCCAGCAGCAGCCCTTAAAAAAAATTCTTCAGAACCGCGCAACAAGTGCTCAGGGGGGGGGGGGGCAAGACGACCGCCCCGGCAGAGCAAACAGCCGGAGGGCTCTCCTAGCTGAATAAAACAAGCGTGGGCCGATACTCACGCCGGACAGTAGTTGCAGACGTAACTGAAGTAGGGTATGCCCCGGGGGCCGCGCTTCCCGTCGCACTCGGCCCAGCCGCAGCCGACTAGGTGGCTCGTCGCCCACACCATCTGCGTGTAGTGGCCGACCTTGCTCAGGTCGTTGCGCTCCGGCTCGCCGTACGTGAACAGCCGCTCCTCCGAGAACCACGTCTTGATGGCGAAGAACCTGCGGGTGGAAATGAACGTCCAGGTGGGTTATTGGCGGCGAGAGCGAGGATTTCACGGATTTTATTAGACCGAGCTTGCGGCCCGGGAGAACGTTGTTAAAAGTTTCGAAATTCATGGTTAATCAGTGTGCTTAATTATTCTCCTTCAACTTTGAGCGCTGTCTTTTTTTTTAATAAGCCTTCTTTTTTTAGGATTGAATAAAACTTTTGATTAAAAAGCTAAATATGAGTTTTTCAAGTAATTCACTTATGTATTTAAATGTTTGAAGAGATATTAATCGTTGTTTTTTTAAGTGAATCCTGGAATTTTTGAAATAAAAGTCTAAGTAGATTTATTACTGGCTTCTGCCCTCAGGAATTATTCGAAAATTTTGATATTCCAAGTTATCATTTCAGGAATTCGCCAAATAATTTTTGGAATTCGATAATCGATTGAATGCGTCAAAAATTTAACTGGACATTAACTGCTTTATTGGAGATATCTGTGGAAAGTACATTTTTCAAAAATTATTCGAATTTAAAAAGTGAATAAAGTTTGAAATTCGCATCATCTTAGAGTATACATATATAAACTACATTTTATGCTCCTGGACTGGTTATTAAACTGACATTCTTTTATCTGAGCAATATTTTAATTTTTCACTTAGAATTTTTTAATATATGGATTAATTCTAAAACAACATATAACTGACATAAATTTAATAAATTTTATAAAAAATGAGGCATTATAAAAATTATATTTATTTTCATGTATATTATGAAATTAAATCTGGATTTTTCATCCATTTAAAATTAATTTGTTTAATCCAGCTTAACAAAAATGTTATTGACTCGATAAAAATATTTAAATGAAAATGCAAGCTTTTCATATTATTGTCCATTAAAAACTTTTTGTAGAGTTTTCTGTCAGTTCAATAACAAAATAACCACATATATTTAAAATACAGAAATTTCAATTTCAAAGTAAGTATTAACTTTCCGTTAAAACTTCAATACTAATGCACTCATTATGCAATCATAAAACGTTTATTTAATAAAAATTTAAAGTGGAGAGTTAAAAAAGCCAACTATTTACTTCCATACTTGCGAAAGTGGATTACACTTTCATGAATATATTAAACAAAAAGTTTTCACCTTCCATCTCCCACAAAACAACTCAGTAAATTTTCCTCAAAAATAGAAGCAAAACACAAAGTCGAACGGTTCTTTCCAATCAGCGGAGCTACGAGTACTCGCTATATTTTTTTCAAAACTTGTAGTGGCCACAATGCTGATTGAGTAAATTATACAAATATTTAAAGCAAAGAACATTTTAAAGTATAACAAAACAATAAGCAAAGCTAAAAATCGTAGAATTCCATCTAAAAACCTTCAGGAACAATTGAACTCCTAATTAACCCCATTTTAAATTAAAATATTAAACAAAAAGCTCCATTTCCCCGCGAGCAGCTCTGCAAGTTTGCCCCCGAACGGCCGGAAAAGAAGCAAAAAAAAAAAAAAATCGAAAGCAGCACACCTTCCAATCAGCCGAGCTACAAGTATTCGCTCGATTTTTTCCGCGCTGCACTTGACACGGAACACTCCTAGGCCGGAAGTAAGCTGGCGTTCGGCCAGGATTCAAAATCCCGGCTGCGGCGCGGCTTCGTAATGCGAGCTCGGCCGGCATGTGTGCCCGAGATTAAACGTCCGTGTGCCACACGTATTTGACGTATAATTTCTTTAGGGTAGTTCAGACCCCCGCCAACTGGGTCAGATTCTCCTGACCAGTTATTAGTGGTAATTAGTCCTTTCACTCAGCCGCCGCTCCGCTATAATGGATATTCTTTCGACCCTCGACTTTGTACTTTGGTTATTTAATTGCGATAATTCCGCGAGACGTTGGGAAAGTCGATTATCGGGCTTTTTAGATGATTTCGGAATAAATATAATGGAGAATTGAAGGATTGTCAAGCCGGATGGGAAATGTTTTACTTTGAGGATGGAAAGCTGGAATATTTGTAATGAATTGAAACGCTCGATGATTGAGTTTCGTGTTCTCGGAGTGACGAGGTATTTGTTTCCGACAAATTGTTTAATATCATATTGCAATGTAATTTTGATTGGTTTTGTAAAAACGGAATTTCGATTATTATTTATCTGCTTCCATTGATTAACGAATTTCTGTTACATTTCTGTTGAACAATGAAAAATATAAAACGTCAAAAGTAAGTAGAATAACAGCCCCTAAAATGTATAAAGCTGAGGATTTACATGAAGAAGCAGGTAAACGTAAACAAGGTATAAGCTTTAAAAATCTTTATATGTTACAAAGCTCGGTCTAATTAAAATAAGTAGATATAACAGATGCTAAATTCCTTAAAAATTAAGAAGTTACAGTACCAGTTTTTACTGTACGTTATGCTATTATTATAAAATCCTTCTCTTGTAGCTAATTGAAATGTATTAGCTTTGTTATACTGCATTTGACTTTTCAACTATATTATATTTTTAAAAATATCATTTACGTGTCTTGTTAAAGCACCTTCGTTATTTGATATTGAATGGAAACCACAAGGATATTTGTGGAAATATAATACAATCTCTTTTTGATAATTAAATTACTCCTCGTCAGGCTCAACTGCAAGAATAAATTCAAAGATAGAAGGCGAAAACTCTTTCGACACATTTGATTATGAGCGCATTAGCATTAAAAAGCATTAAATTAACTCATTCTACTTTACCAATTTCTCTTTCTCTAACTAACAAATGATTTAAAAATACTTACAGTCAAAAATAATAATAATTACAGTTGACCCGTAATACAATTTTACCACAAGAATGGCAATATCAACACCCGAAAATTCCATTAAATTACCCCCTCTCACTGCAAATTGCCCGAAAAGCTGCAATAATCCAGCCCCCTCCGGTCCAAAAACCCAGATCAGCCCATCCGCCTCGGAATCGACTCCCCCGTGTCATCGAATCGACATTAGCGGGGGGCGGGCCATTAGCAGCCCCTCGGCCGGTTTCTAAATCCCAGGGTGTTCTTGATTACACTTACCAGGGCACTTGCGCCGTCGAGATGAAGATGTTCTGCCCGCAGCCGCCGAAGGCGTCGGTGTGCAGTCCCGTGGCGTTGTCGTGCGTCAGGGCGTAGCACGCCTCGGCCCACTTCTGCGCCGCCTTGGCCGCACCGGCGTGCCACTTCTGCGGACGGAGGAAAGGCTTTTTAGCTCCTCTTTCTTTGCGCGCCGTTTCGAGAGGCTTCTTTGTCGGCGCGGGGGGATTCTGACGGATTCGGGTCGATTGTTTTTTTTCTTTTTCTTTTTTCTTTTTTTTTGTGAGGGCCGGCTTTCATTGTTGCGAAGGTGTGAAAGGTTTTGAATTGGTAATGTGGTTTTATTTTAAGAAGATGGGCGCGGGAAAGTTCTGACATGGTATTGGGTTGTGTCTCTGTAATGGTTCGTGTAAGTTTTAATGGAAGTTTAGATTTTATTTTCGAGGGTTTGATGGGTTCTTAAATAAAACGAGCTTTTCACGGAGAATGAAACAATTTGTTTGATTACTAACGATTTCAATTACAATTGAAAGTTTTATAATCTTGAACGGCTTTCAATATTGCAGCAATTTTCATCAATCAATTTTCATTAATCTTGAAGCGCGTTATAAACGTTTACTTATAAATGACTAATTTTTTCAGAAAATTAATTTCTGTTTGAATAATTACTGTCTTTTGAAATAGAATTTAATTTAATTTAAAAGAAATTCAATAAAATTCGCTTAACTTTAAACAATCGAAAATGCTTAAATATTTCGCTCAAGCATCCAATTTTCCAGATTGTCATTCAACAAGGCGGTTCTCCAAGCGATGCACGAAGAGAAAAACGTCAAAAATCGCGCTGAATATATTGGCCGGAATGACAAATTCAAAAAGTCAAAGAGAGAGAAGTGCAGTAAGTTTTACCGACTGGCTGTGGATTTTATGCCTCGAAGGTGGTTAGAATCACCCGGAATCCGGGCTGACTTTGCCGGTTCTTTATGCCATTCATAAATCCGCCTCACGGTTTGGTAATTGCGGCGCGGCTTTCATACTCCCCCCGTCCGACGGCGGCGTTTACGCGAAGCAGCAGCCGCGCGAGAAAAAATCTCTTTTAATTCAACAAACGAAACTTTAGAAATTCCGCCTCCGCTCGCTACGCTCGTCTGAGAGAGACGTGCATTTATCTCCTAAGCGGGATATAAGGAAAATTTTAATTAATTTTCCGAGAGCGTTAACTAATTGCACAACAAACGACGTTTCAATGATAATTCCGTTAATAAAATTCTTTGAAAATCGGGTGTAAGAAGGATATACTATATAGTGTTGATTAAAAATGTTTATCCACCAAAGTTTAAGAACAAATTGCGGTCGATTAAAATTAATAACAGTAATTTTCAAGAGGCAACAATCTCAGACTACCTCCCCCTCTTCATCCACTTCTACAAAACGAACCTCGCCGAAACTCCCCGCGAGGAAAAGGAAAGCCACCTTTATGAAAAGCAATTAAACGCGCGAAACGTCAGCTCGAATCGGCAGCGAATTCCGTCATTCAAATAGCGTCTTCGGGAAAACACGGATATAATATATAGAATGGCCCGGGCGAGCTTTCGAGCTTTTTCCCCGGCGCACTTTAACCCTCGCGCCGCACTGGGGATTCGCGCTCCAGCGGCCCCGCACTATACGTCCGCCGAGTATTTCCATGCGAATGCGCCCCGATATAGCCCGGATTTCGGTCTCTATATTTGGGTAAATAATCCGCGCGGACGTCGCTCCGCTGCGCTCAATGCAAAGCTAGATTTTCGAAACGAAAGATCGACGGGTATGTATGAAAGCGTCTTTGCGCGCGGAAACGCCGGATTTTAAGTGGCCGAAGCGTATAATGACGGGGCAGGGATTTTAACATTTTTTCTGGAAGTTGGTTCGTCGCGCGATGGTATATGATTTTGGTTGCGGCGTCGAGATTTAATTTTTTAGGTCAAATCACACGCGGATTTATTTATGGAGGTAAACCAAAGGCTGCTTACGACGACAGATTAAATGTAATGTTATTACGTACGATTAATGTCTGTTATTACGTTAAATACGTTAAAAGTGTCTCGTTTAATTAAAATGTTGCCTCAAAGTTTACATTATCAAAATTACACGAAGCACTTCTTCAACCCTCGTGAATAAAACTCGAGCAAGCCAAGAGAACCCTTATAAGATAGCAGCGTTGATCAAATTTTTCGCAAATTAACCCCTAAATGGATCGAGCCCGGCAAAAATTCAAACTAACGCTAATGAATCCGGGCACGTTAGATATAACGCTCTATATAGCTTGCTCCCAAGGGGGTTAACATGTCATTCCGGCGCGCAAATCGGTTAAGCGGGTCCTAATGTGGATCGCTTAAATTTAACATCCTTCCGCGTATACATACATAGACGTCGGCAAATTACGCCCGAACTGCTTCTCACATTAAACAGGGACACGAGAACTGCGCGATTTTCTATTTGTAAACAGTTTTTTTTTCTTTTGAGCGACTGAGATTCGAGTCGTGCTCTTTTGAGTAAATTATTGTTGTTACTGTTGTTTTATGGAATGAATTATTGATTTGTGATGGATTCTTGGAACAGCGATGTTTAATGACTCAATAATGGGAATTTGATGGAATTCTATACAAATAATTACATCTTACAGTTAAATAAGAAATGAAATTTTTGCATTAAAAAGTAGCATTGAATCAAAGCAACTGCATTGGCTATCTCAACCGTCATTTGAAGTACTGCCAAGTCGAGTGGAAATCTGACAGCTGATAAGTTCGTTGCCTCGAATTGCCCATTCACGTAGATATTAGTATGTAAACTTACGCTCGAACAATTCAGCCTCTCCCCGGCGGCCGAAAGCTTCATTAACAAGGAGAAAGAGACCGCGGGGAGCGCATGAATCCGGCGGCATGCGGTTATAATGCACATTATCTCCTGCGGAGACAAAGCAAGTTGGGCGTAAAAAAATCCTCTAACTTACCATGACGAGCATGTTGGCGGCCGGCGGATCGACGCGGCTGCGGAAGAAGTTGTGATAAAGGACGATTTTTCTTTGAACCTTCTTGTCGCTGGGAGCCAAGACCCTCCTGGGTATCCTGTCGCCGTATAATCGAGGCACTGAAAGAGAAACGGAGAAAACTTGTCTATCCCAGCTTCACTCTCTCTCTCTCTCTCTCTCTCTCTCTCTCTCTCTCTCCTATTTTTCCTATTTCCTTCTTTATCGGTCCTCTCTCTGTTTTATACCCCGCTATCTTTCCGCGTCTGCAGGCTTCCCTTTTATTTTTTCGCCAACTCGGAAACTACGTACAAACTGAGTCGCGCCGAAACTATCGAGGCCCCCGTGCCAACTGACAATCGATATCGGGCTTTCCACTTCCGAAAATAGAGTACTTCTTTCCTTTCTCTCTCTCTCTCTCTCTCTCTCTCCCTCTCTCGCCGCGGAGGGAAACTTTTCCAACTTGCTTACCGCTCGGCCCCTTACCTTACTTTTATTTTTTATTGCCGGAGTTCTCTCTCTCTCTCTCCGCGCCGAGTTTTCGGCCTTTATATTTACGGCGCCGAGGAAATTCCGGGACTATCGCTTTCCGCTTTGCCGCGAATATGAGCGGGGGGGAAGTCGCCGATTAGCGAGCGCACCGATTCCGCGCCGATTTATCGCCCTGGCCGAGATTTTAATTAAGGATTTTTGGGCGAGTTTCGATCCGGAGTCGAAGCTAAGTGCAGCTGACATTGATATCTCGGGAACGGCCGGGGATTTCGGATTATTTCTAAAGCGCGATTAAATTATTCGAGAGTAATTAAATTAATGCTCGGTCTCAATGGCGATCCGCCAGCTTTTTGTGCGGAAAATTTTTTCTCTGAAAGCTGCGAAATCTATTGGAAGATTAAATTTCGGACGTTTTAGATTTGCTGGTTGATTATTTTCCGATATTACTTTCATTGTCAGGGAGAAATCACGATTATAAGGTCTTTGTACGTTTGCGATGAATGAGTTTTGACGATGAAGAGGGACATTAAAATTTGCGCTGCTTCTAAATAATTATTTTATATTTCTTCCGCGTACTTATAATTAGATTTCTTATTTGCTTATAGTTTTAATCAAAGTTAGCGATGTAACTTTAATTAAAGATTTTCAATTGATTTGATGAATGAAACTAATACCGGTAACTTTGACTTTTCGTATTTTTGAACTTTCGCTTCTTTTATAACGAAGTTCTTAGTTAAAATTGGAACTAAACCAAGAGTAATGCCATCGAAAAGTTTAATTAAAAATTTAGTTTCCGATGCTTTTTTCCTTGCTTTTAATTAACTAACTCATTTCTTGGCTATATACGTGAGAGTTGGAATTCACCAAAAAACTTCCCTCAAAGCAAATTCGAAACTTATCAAACGACTATTTGTTAAACAAAAAATTCGTTTATTAAATTGGGATAAATTTACTTCGCTTTAAAACCATACTTTATATTAATGCTTGGTGGAGTATTATTAATACGTGTGCATTATATTATTTCAACTTGTAAAAATTGTTCAATTGAATATTTAATATTATCGTAAAAAATGAAAATAGGTGCACTTAATATAAACTCATAGAAAAGAATATATATGTATTCACACCGATTTCTTGAAATAGTCATATTCTCTAAAAATACATATGCATAAAACTTATCTTCAAAATTTTCAAGGAAGTTGAATGACAAATAGAATGTAGACAGTTACTACTGGAATAATAAGTAAATGTAGAAAAATATGCACCTTAACTTACTAGGAGAGGACACCACCTTTGGGTCACGGATTTCCTTGTAACTTCGGGATATGT
>UCOL01003983.1:0-15000 GCA_900474335.1 Ormyrus nitidulus
GATCGTAATCGGGCGAACGGCGATTTTGAGTTTTGATGTTTAAAGTTGGAGGTCGCCGCGGGAAAGAGAAGTACCGGGCGAGAAGGGACACGCGATCCAAAATTGATGCGGCCGCAATTAGGCGCCTCGTTCGCGGCAGTTAGGTACTTCCGGTTAATTGCATAATGCTTCAACTTGATAACAAGTTAGCTTACGAGGCCCTCTCTCTCTCTCTCTCCGCGGAACTTCCGCGCTATGCCTCCGAGGCTTAGGGGATGTGCCGCTTTCCGAACAACGCGCACAGACGACCAAACCCCCGACCCTCTACTTAGCACCTCTCTTTTTTAGGATCGGGAATTAGCCCCGCGCGACTATTTGCGGAGAGACGGAGGAGCGCTCGATTGAGCGGGAACGGCGGACTTGATCCCTTTTGTCTGGGCTCGTCCCCCCCTTTGCTCCGATGGGACTGTTTCCTGCGGGATCGAATTGCTCGGAGTAAACTTTTGTTTTTTATTTACTAGCAATTCGCTGAGAAAATGTTGAAAACTTCAAGAAGTAGGTGTCTATTCATTTTGAGCGGTGTTCACGAGTAAAATCAGTTTTAAAATAACGATTGTCTTTTACGATTCTAGCCGCGGGTTGTCAAAGTAAAAGTTGAAAAAAGTTGGTCAAATTTTCGTTTATGTATACGGATACGATCTCCATTGCGGCGGAAATTTTACTGCTGGGAAACATTAACTGGATAATTTTTAGGCTGTCGTAAAAGTTCTTTTATGTTTTTTATGGGCTTCCTTAAGATAAATAAGAAAACTTCCTAAATATACACATAAATTTAAGAAATGGAGCCTAAAAGCTTATTAGCTACACTTTGTATGGCATTGTTTTATTAATTCACAAGTTGCTTCACTAAAGTTGTTTGCTGAAACTCGAAAAAAGAAAAAAGAATTCTTTCTTTATTTATTTTTTTTTATCTATTTTTTATAATTACAAAACTTAAAAACTTTTCAGTCGATACTGAGATTATGTAGGATGTGAAGCAAGTAAAAAAAAAAATTATTTTAATAAATTATATAATAACGATTTATTTAAACAACTAGTCAATTTTCGGGAAAATTATTAAAAAAATAAATATTATTTTTATATAAATCCTTTTTATTTTATTGTTTTTTTGATTTAATGGTAAGCTTTTTACAATAAAATTAATATATAATAAATTGTGCACACATGATATTTGGGTGATGCCACGACGGGGTTATTAATAATTACGGTTTTTTGTTTCACTGTTGTTGCTTTTTTTACGTTTTATTTTATGTCTGTTTTATTATTATTCCGTATTCTGTTCGTTATACCGTATACCAAAATAATACAAAACGTGTTTTTATATTTTTTATCTATATTTTTATTCAACTTCTTAATTGAAATTATCAATCTAAAAAATAGTTTTCATTTTTTACTGATATAAAACCCGAATATAGCTTACGTAAAAGTAATCAAAAGGAATAATAAAAAGCATCACGCACAAAGATATTACGCCGTTGAAAAATTCAAAAACATGCTTTGAAACAAAATACTTTTTTTTACTAACTTGTATCCTTTTTAAGATCATCACCTATACAAAAATCTATTATTAATTCTCTTTTATTGTCTTAGAATAGGTAAAATTACGAATTTATCTAATGGTTTTATAATTACCTTCTGCAAAATTGCCCGCCTTCAAACAAGCGCCAATTGCAAAAATTAAGCGAAACGTCGCAATACTCATTAACCGAGGTATCCTTCATTTGGCAACTCGCTCAAAAGCCGAAAAAACCGGGGCACAAAGAAAGGTCGCGCTCGCAAAAAAAGAAATTACACGGCATTAGTAAATTTCATCTCTCCACTCGTCAAGAGTCGGAAAATCCTCAAAGAGACAGAGAAAGAGAGAGAGAGAGAGAGAGAGAGAGCGGGAGACCTCGTTAATTCGCCCCTCCAAATTCAAAGTACCCTTTGGCCGGACGCAAAACGTGGTTTTCCCAGGCCTCTCTCCGCTCGCCAACATTTTTCCTCCTCTACCTTTTTTTTGCCCTTTCGAAACTTTCATCCATTAGCTTTGTCCCACTAACACAGAGAGCAAGAGAGAGAGAGGGAGAGAGAGAGAGAGCCCGCTGGCCGCGCATCCCTTCGTCTCGAAAAACTTGACGAGTTCAGTGGCGCGAGCGACGCACTCTCCCCCTCTCGAGTTTGCGATTTAAGCCTCGAGACGATCCAGTGGTAAAGCTCGGCTCTCGGCGCGCCTAAGTAGTGCGGCTTTCAATTAGGTCAGACCGCAGCCAGGCTGAATTCGTTACGGATCCGCGGCGAGCCGCCTATTTCGTACACGGGGGGATAGGGATGGGAAAGCTGATATCTACGGGTCCGCCGTCGGCTCGCGTTTCGACCAGTTTCGATTTTCAAAAGGGCCGCGCAGCTGGATTACTTACACAATGCCGCTTGAAAATATGCGCCGACTCTCTTGTATATAATTTTGATACCCTCGGCGCGTGTAATCCGGGCTTTGAGTTTTTGCGAGGTTCTGTCTGCGGAATGTCGGCGGAACGTTTGCGGAAATATTTCAACGGAGTTATTAGTACGTGAAATGGGCGCCTTTTGATGCCGGGAGTACGCCGCCGGGAGAGAGAGAGAGGGAGAGAGCTACGACTAATGTAATTTGAATGGTACACAGATAGTGCGTTGTTCTAACTGGTTACCGTCGGGGATGTTTAACGGGTAATTGGATTTTGATGCTTTGAGGCGCGCCGCCTCATGCCGCCTCCTCCTTGCCGAATTGCGAGCATCAAAAAGTTTGCGCGTGATTCATTAGGCGCAATTTGTATACGCGACGGAGATTGCGACGCGAATTTAACCGGAATTATAAAGTTTTTAAAAACATATACAGTATCCCCTCCGTTTGCATTTCATTGCTTATACTAATGGGATCAAAATTACAGTTATAACAATTATATTATTGAAAACTTTATTCATATTATAAACGAATTGTTAATTGTTTCAAATTTAAACTTTGTCGTTTTTTTCTAAAATATTGAAAGATATTTATTTTCACTTTAATATTAAAACTGTTTGAAAAGTCTCCAGGCGGCGAAGAGAAGCTTTGAAAAAGAGCGATAATAGCCGAGATTCGCAATTACCAACTTCTCAAATACAGCCTCTCCCCATCATTGGCAGTAATTCTTTTGTACAGTTAAAATGATAAAATCCGATTTTATCCCGTCTATTAAACTCTCGAGTGCCGGCTATTATCACTGATTTCCAATAAATCAAACGAAGGCAAAATTACCCCGTCAGGTTTATTATCATTCCGTCGGAGGAAAGTTACAGGTAGCCATCGTTCGCAGCCCTCCCTGAAAAGCCATCTTTCCACCCGAACGACTTCTGTACGGAGAGTCTGCATTCGATATTCGATATTCGACAGGTTTCCAGCGCGTGCCAATAAAAACTCTCTCAACCCCTTCTCCCCCCACGCTTATCGGCGTAAAAGCCCAGCGAATTTTCTCACCCTATATCCGCGACAACGACGCGACAACGACCCGCTACGGGTGAACCGGGGGCTACGTGCGTCGTTCTCCCTCGACTGGAACTCGAGAGAACGTACGTCCAAGTAATTTCGAATCAGTGCCGCGACGCCCAATGTAGCGGAGAAACCGAGCGTCGAATTTCAAATTTCTTGATACAGCGGCGCTCTGAAATTTGCCGTTTTGTTCTTCCGCCACATTGGACGCGCGCGGCCCCCACGCGAAGCATTCGGGGATCCTAAATCCTACCTGATCCGATACCCGAGAGAGAGAGTTTCCAATTGAAAAACTCGGCGCGCTCAGCGCGCGGGAGACGACGACGATGCGGCTGTAATCTTTTTGGAACATTGGAACGCAATTCTTTGCCGGCAGATTGTCTATTTCGAAAATGCTTTAGCCGATATATTCGGGCTGGATTACAGAGATTCTACTTTGCTGTATACGTATCCGACAATGGTTTCATAAACTATAATATAAATGATGCCAAAGTAACACCGTATACGTTCGATGGATATTTTGATTTTTAAATTCGACAAAATGAATTAAACGGCATTGTTATATTTATTTTTAATAATTCTCAATTTACATTATTGCCGGCTGATATTATTATATGTAAAAAGAAGAACAAATTTAAATTTAATATACAACGTTACGTTTACAATTAAAAAATAATTTAACCGTTGCCCGAATAATAAAATGCGCATAAGAATTTACGCATAATTATTAAATTTAATTCGCCGACAATATTAAAAAAAAAAAAATAAATTAATTAATCTCGTCCAGAATATCTCCCTAATTTATACGTATTCACAAGTTATACTCGAGCAGACTGTATATACTAAAATTCAGGACCCCCACTTAATATACAAATCACGAATCCGAAGCCGCGGCCAACGATTAAATAAAATCCCAAAGCAAAGCGAGCGAGAGAGCGCACGAGTCAAAACAACCCGCGCTCCCCCCGATCTGTCGAAATACGCGAAATCTCCCGCAAGATTAACAAGCACTTATCCTCCGAGCGAAAGCCCAGAGCGCGATGCATAAACAAGCCCCCGCGTCCGCCCCTCGACTCCCCCCGCGGCTCTTTTCCCCCTTATACAGCCATAAGCAAGGACGCGCGCAGCCCCGTAAAAGCCCTTGGACTCGCCTCTCTCTTTTCGCTCTCTCGGCCGGCGCGCCGTAATTCACCGAATTTCCGCCCGGGAAATGCATAAAAGTTTGAGCGCGCGCGCGCGGCTCATCCTCGGGTTAAAAAAAGCAGCAGGCCCGCGGGAGTGGAGAAAAAGAGGCAGGCAGCCAGGCAGGCTCTCGCCTCGTACGTGCAGCGCGCTCCGCTCCATCGGCGGCGGGGGCAGCGGCGCGCGTTTGTACAACCCCGCTCGCCTTTGTAAAACGAAGGGCCATCAACGTCCGCCTGCAGATTTCATGGGGTTTATATTTCATTCTGGCGCTCTCTCCCTCTCTCTCTTTCCTTTTCGCTCGTTTTCTCTCTTTTCAGCGCGGACGAGAGAGCTTTCTTCCTCTTTTACGACGGATCCGAGCCGTCCTCTGTCTGGTTTTTCCCTTCCCCCCCGTCGGCCCGCGCCGCCGTCTTTTTCGCCCCCTCGAGTATTATCAGAGAGCCGGGCCAGTTTCTGCTTTTCAGCCTTTTTCCGCTTTATTGCGAGAGCTTTATCGCGCGCTTAGGTCCCCTGCTCCTTATTGCCCACAGGGAGAACGTGAAAAATTCGAGACGGCCCGCGGAGCCGCTCGTCCCGACGAACTTTTCAGCGCTTCTCCTTTTTTTTTTTGTTTTCCGATCGATCGATCGAGCCGATGCTTTTTATCGGTGATCGATGCCGCCGCGGTGCCGTTCGGCGGGGGGCTACGTGCGAAAATGAAATCTCGAGTTGCTATTTGCAGTGACTTTGAAATAGCGAGAGCGTAATGCCGCATGAATAATGCAGGCTCGCGATAAATTTATTTACTCCCTGCACTTTCTCTCTCCCGGCGACGAAGCGACGACTCGCTTTGATCGCCGCTTTCTGGATTCCGGATCGCATTAGAAATTGACGAATAAATCTATTTCTCGCTGCTGCTTTATTTATCGTCAAAGTCGCGTGTATATAGTGGCTGTCCGTAAATGGCGAGCGAAAAATGCACCGTTGCACCGAAGCCAATTAAAAATTGTTTGCGCAATACTTTGACGGTTAGAGTGTCTTGGGGGGACGCGAAGACAAACTTTCGGTATTAACTCTCGAGGATGGCTTCCTAAGTGCAACAAGTTGACTATTACCCTCAAACAATATCAAACTAAATCGCTTTTAAAACCTTAGGAAGATTATACCAGAGCCTCGATACCTCGAAAAAGTGGCGCGCTTTCTCAAAAGCAAAACTCTTATAAAATCTTCCAATCGAACAAAACGATTTATGCGTCGCGAAGCTCGCTGCGTGAAAATTTCGAAATTCCGAGGCACACGCGGGGCCACAAATAATTTCCGAAGACAGAATCGATCTCGGCCCATTGTGCCCCCCGTTGCCTTGCATCGCGCGCCGGAAAATCCTCGGAGCGGCCGTGTATACATGTATAGACGCACTTCTTTCCGGCTCTCTCTCTCTCTTTCCCGCGCGCAGGTATAATGTAGCTTCGCCGGCGTCGAATCGAACGTTGATATATCGGCGACGGGCTCCGCCGCCGGCTCATTTATATTCGGATCAAACGTTTCGTTAAATAAGTTTCATGCTTGGCGAATTGCCCGTGTATGATTCCAAATAAATGGAGAGCGCTACGCGCCATGTATAATTCGCGAGAGAGAGCCGATACTCTCTCTCTCTCGCCGTCGCGGATTTTCCAGCCAATCTCTCCGTCTGCCGCGGGGGGCTTTTTCACCTCCGCTCTCTTTTCTCTCTCTCCTGTACACTGAATAAGCGGGGCCCGAGAAAGCTTGAAATATGGCCGTTCGAGCGGCCGGGGCCGAAACCCTAATTGATAAGACGGATTGCGATAATTTAGGTAATAGCATCTGGGAGAGTCGGTAGCGCGAATTAATGCCTCTCGGTAGATTTGCCGAATATATCAAAGGTTACGGATGAGAGGCAGTTTTTGTTTCTTGTATATTACACGACTTTTACATATATATGAATGTACGCCTGGCTGGCTTACACGTCGTTAATAATGATATTCTATTCGGCGCTTTTTCAAAGGGGAGAGCACAGACATTGTGATGCGCGACTCGTTTTCTCAAAGGGCTCGCTTTGAATATACACTTTTCCGAGGCATGTATCAATGTTGCAGGGATACGGATCTCCGGCCAATTTTCCTTTCTCGCGCTCTTTCTTCCTCTCTCTCTTTCTCTCTCGCTGCTATCCGCCACTTTTTCATTTATTTTAGCGGGGCCAAAAAAGTAAAATTCAATTTCTTTTTACGTGCTTTGCCCGCCGCCGGTATGAAAATGAGATTTTAAAATACATTTTTCTTTCAGCCCGCTGCCACGGGCACTAGTTAACGGTCCGCTTAAATTCCATATTATATTTTTCATTTAGCTGCAAATAATGCAAGTACACTTACAGGCATAGTTTTACGTCAATTAATAAATATTGCACTCGCCCTAATTTTGATCGAGCTCTCGAAAAAGGCGCGATGCGCGCGGCGGCAATAAAATTATTTAAAAGCAAGAAGTACAAATCAGTCTAAATTAAAATCCAGCTTTGAGGCGAATCCTCGAAAGGTTGTTGAAATATTAAATTTCGTCCCCGTCTCGCGGGCATATAATTCAGGGGTAAATAAAACGCTCGTCTAACGATGTTTACTTCCGCGCGGAAAGAATGAATCGCCTCGCTTTACCCAAACGAGTATATATACGGAAAAGCGGGAGCTCCTCTCCCCGAGGAAGGACAAAAGCCAGAAGGAAGCAGTGGAAGAAGGCCGCCGGAAGATTGGAATAAGACAAAGCGGGAGAGGGAGGAGGGGGAAGGCTAAGTCACTTAAAACTGCGCCGAGATTATACCATCCCCATTGTGCAAATAACTTTTAGACTGCGGAATTTCGAGGGAGATTCCAATTAAGCTCCGCCGCTCCGCACGGCAGCACACCTCCGGATTATCAGATGCGCCCCCCCCCCTTCTCCCTCCCCTCGGGGGGGAGGTCACCTTAAGGCGTATTAATTTCACGACTTTGCCGAGGAAATGTAATTTTTAAGCGGCCCTGGCGACTTTCCCTCCTGCCTCTCTTTTATTTCGCCCTGCCCTGCTATATATCTGATGAAAAATTCGCTTTTAAAGCGGAAGGCGGATTATTAATTGCGTCGATCGTCGGTAATTAAGCGGCAATTTTTTCTTTTTTTTCTCTTTTTGGTTAAGCGGAGCCACTTTGCGATGTACCGGCGCATCAAAGTGGACCGTTTGCGTTTGGAAAAAGGCCGCGTATATAGATTACGCGCTGAAAGGAACTTTGAGCGGTAATGAGCCACGGTCGACAGATTTTTGTAGGTTTTTAAACTTCCTCCGCCTCTGCCGGGCGCGCCGCTTTTTTAAAAAGCGCGTCGTTCAAATTGCGAAAAAACTCTTCTCCTCGACGTCGCGGACTATTAATTTCGTACTAATTTTAATGGAGACGGTAAATTCACTTGTAAGGGCAAAGTTTTTTTCCCGGCTAAACGGGAGCCTTTTTCTTCTCGCTGCGCCCTGCCGTTTCAATGGAGGTCGACGAAAAAAATCAAAACTCGTTCCCCGATACTTTTATGAAGCCGTACAAAAATAAAAAAAATGCAATATTAATCATCCGAAATTCAAGAATTTATTCCAACTAATTAACGAACATTCATTCCTCCAAAACACGCGCGTACCCAGCAAAGAGAGAAGCATATCCCTCCCAAACTCGGCGCGTTAATTCTCCTCAAATCGGATAAGACGCACACTCCATTCTCGCGGGTGGCGCACACTCGAGAATCCGCGCGTCTGCGTCCTCCCGCGGTCTCTCCTAGCCTCCTGGTACCGCGTTCGCGCGCGCGGTTATATCGGGAGGGCGTGTATATACGAACACGCGCGCTCAGGGGGAGGCGCGATCCCACCGCCGCGCCGTCTGCGCCACCTTCTCCCGCCTCGTGCTACCCCCGCGCCGAGTTATGAGATATTCCAGCGTTATCAAAGAACGACACGTTCCGAATTATCGCCGCGCACGCCCGTCGAATGCCGGATGGAGAAGATGCTGGCCCGCGGAGCTGCGGGAAAGGCGGGTGATATGCGCTTTTGTACGCGCCGATGACGGCGAAAACGAAATTATTATTGTACGTTTGGGCGCGGATATTATATTTTCGGAGCGGCGCGGCGTATTTATTAATGCCCGAGTCTCGCGGCGAGAGGCACGTGCCCGTAATCTTCCGGGCGCGGGGTTATTTTAATGAATGTAGCCCCGCGCGCGTCACTCGTTTCAATGTAAATTATGTACAGATGTTCAAAATTACGCGGAGCCTGCGCGCGACTTTAATATACGGCGAAATTTTGGGAATGATATCTCGCGTGCTCGGCCAAAAGTCATTTTCAGCTCTCGAGTCGAAATTCTTCCGACGCACTTTTTAGTGCAATAAGATAACAAGACGGCTTACTCGAAACGAAGCTGGAATTAAAAATAAAAAGCGCACTTCGCTCGCAGTATTAGCGCTCGACGTAAAATCCGAAATGAAACCAGAATTACGACTCATCAAAACGAATTAGACGAATCGGAAGCGCGGCGGCCAAAGTTACGCCGATCCGGCGGCTCTTCATTTCGCTCTCGACCCGCTTGTTCCGGAGTGAAATCTTAAAATTCCAGTTGATCCCGACAGCGGCGCCCGCCGCCGCGTAACAGCTGCGGGTGTACGCAAATGAAATTAGCGCCTCCATTTTGCCCTCTCTCTCTCCCTCTTCGGCGACGACAAGGTCTTTCCGCCATTATATTAAACCCCGGCAGTCCGGCGGGGCATTGTCGAACGTCGCTGATTTATCTGCCCGAACAGAGCGGAATTAATCATAATTCGCGCTCTCAAAAGGTCCCCCCTCGAAAGGACGACGCGCGCGTGCATTTCGCCGCGGTTATATGTACGATTCGGTTATCGGCGCTTTGAAATGGCGCGGGGTGGAGGGGGAGCTTATCCGTCAAGTGCATCTCGCGCGCGGCCGGTATTAATTTCAGCATCATTATCCCCGGGATAATTAGAGCGCGGCTCGTGTCTCTATTCAGGGAGAGACATCTGCGAGACTGGCGCGCATCGATTATACGGAAGGGTGCCGCCGCCGCCACCGCCGACGCCACACCGCGCCGCCGCTGTCACGAGGATGACAGGGACTTAGGGAAAGAAGGCTCCCGGGGAGGGGCGCCCGGGATTAGATTAGTGGGTATTTGTTTACCTCGGGATTAAAGCCCCCCCCCGAGTTAATGGCGCGTATTAGAGGGATTTTAAATTAGAATTTCGCCGGGTTTAATAAGGATGGAGTGGCGCGAGCCCGGAATCTCTCTCTTGTTAAAGCCGTAAGCGACGCTCTCTTGTTGCCATTTTAGGCAGATTTATGAAGATTGTTGGAATTTTCTTTTGTCTGGCTGCTTCGGAGCCGTGCATTTTAACTTGGCCTCGGAAAAAACGTGATTTTTGCTTCCTATCTCGGGCGAAAGAATTCGCCGAGCGGAAAATAATTTCGTCCCTAACTATTATTAGGTTCCGAAAATAATTCCGAAACATTTTTTTTTTTTTTTTTTTCGACTCGGTCTCGCGGGCATTGAAAATTTAGGCATTGTGCGGCAACTCTTTTGTACTTTGTTTTACAATAGTTTGGACTGCTCGTACTAGGCGCGAGCTTCGTTATATTCAACGCGAATTTTGCCAATAGAAATGAATCCTAGACTAAAATGGAAAACAAGTGCGCATCAGAGCAGCTGCAGAATTCGTTTTAAAACAATTACTACTAGGTGCGCTAGAAAAAAAAAGTACGTAAAAGCTATACCTTGTACTCTTTTGCTGGACCACAAAATAAAAAAAAAACTCTAATAAAAAGTTAAAATAGACCGTAAAACTGGAATTGGGTAGAGAAATTGCGAACTAATTATACGCGACTGGCTATTTTTTTTTTAAAATACTTTGTAATTTAAAAAAAAATGGTCTTTGATAAAGCTTTAGCTCGCAGTCTGTAATAAAGCAAAAAGTAACTGCCGGGCAATTTTTTTTTTTATATTCAAGTTTAACATTTTTGGGCCATCATAATAAGTAGAACAGATCACGTGAACGGTAATGTATTACGAGAGCAATACAAGGACCATTAGGGCACTAATTAGAGTGTAGTTGGTACGAAACAAGAACTTGTAAAATAGAATTCTAAAAACGGCAACGACGTAGATCAGCGTAAAGATAACTCGGGCTAATAATTAAATTTGCGTTTAAAAAGTTGAAAATTTAGCTTTTAACGAGGACGATGTCGCGCAATTAAAATTTATCTGTTCAACCTCAAAAATCTCACAGGAAAAATGCCATCGTAATTGTAAAATAATATTCGTTTCTTCGCGAAATAACGAAGCAAATTACAAACTGCCCTCATTTTAAATTTCTAACAACAACGGTTAACACCAACCTACTCAACCTACTAAACAAGTCCCAATTCATATAAAAAGAGATGCGATCGGCCGGAACGACGGCCGTGCCGTAAAAATGGAAATAAATTAATTTTAAGCACATAACGACGCCCCGCGTCCAGGGAGATAGCCTCTCCCGATTTTTTCTCTGCCGCGGCGAACGAGCGTCCGTAAACTACGCCCGAGTTAGAGAGTAAACGATTTTTGAGACGCTATTAGATGGAGATAAAGGCTGAGCGGCCGGGAGAGAGAACACCGTAAGAGCACATCCTCTCTCGAGTGCTTGCATTGGCGTGTGTGTGTGTGTGTACAGCCAATGCAACTGCACCGCCGCCGTGCAATTACGGAGTCCGCGATTTGCTTTGCGGAACTCTCGTGGGGCACTCAAGGAATTTGCCCGGGCCAATTATGTCGTATCGCTCCCTCCTCCTCTCTCTCTCGCTCGGCTCTACGTTATCGCTTTATTACTCGCGATTTCGCGGAGTCTCGCGGAAGGAAAGTTTGCCCCATCAATTTTCCGCAATAATCCTTTTTCCTCCCGGCTGCCATTTGCCCGGAGGCCGATTTTTAAAGCGAACCCCCCTTGGATTTTCGAATGCCGAAGTCGAGACGAAAACTGTTAAATGCACCTGAGAGGGAAGTTTCGCGACTTAGTTAGCGAAGTTTTGTTTCGATTAAACGCGTTTTCGAAAATCGAGCCAGTCGTTTGTTTGTCGAGGCTGTAATCGAGCAACTTTCAGTTTGGGAGCAGTTTTCATTCTGGGGAATCGAGGGTATAGGGGTGTTTGGACATTGATGTCGTCGAAATAATACTGCCGAATTTAGCGTCAATCAATGCAAGCTTTTAAATCAGATTTATACTTCAAAATCCCCGGTAGCGGGAGATACGTTTGCCGCAATATTGACAAACTACAGGTGTTGATAACGCTTCCGCTAATAGTTATCGTTTCTCAGCTAACCCCGAAATATTGTTGCACCGACTATTACAATCTAGATGATCTATTCTATCATTTATTGCTTGTGCATTTCACTTTTCAAATCCTAAAATTGGGTTATTAAAACGTAAATTGAACAATATCTAATAAACTTTTATTACAAAACTTAAACCAATTAATTTTGTAAGCATCATCATTTTGAATTTACAAAAAAGTTCGTCCATTCTTTATTTTAAAAATTATATCTAAACATCAATATGTATTTTTCTCGATTTCTCCAAGTTTGCTTTTAACTTTAGTTTTAACGCTAAAGCAGAATGAATTTTTGATACAATATTTTTCCTTCTCGGGTAGCTTCATTTCAAAAACTAATATTTATTTGTAATTATTAGCGTTTACTATTTCTACCGATAAAATATATTCACCTTTATTTTTAAAAAGCGTAGGCTTTACGAAATACGTTCTCGTGCATTTCAGAGAAAAATATATTGAAAGTTGAAAGTCAATTTGAGCGAATTTTTATATTTCTACTTTTGAATATATATGCACTTGACGTTGCGCAAATGAATAGAATTCCGATAGATTTAAAGCGTACGTGGAGTACACAAATTAACTACTTTAATACCTCTCAGAATGCCAATTGCTTTATTTGCATACTCTGGTACAATTGTATTGTCGTATATTTTCTATGGAGGGCGCGTTCGCGCGCCCAAACAAAATATCAATAATTAAATTATGAAACGCTTTCCTGAATTTAAACTTACTTAATCGATTTAAAATCTTGACTTTATTTATTTTTATATGATTTCTCGTACCAGTTACTTTAGTATTATTAATAAAAATCCCTGGGCAAAAAAAAAAAAATGGAAAGTTACAAATAAAAAAATTGCACAATCATTTGTAACATTCATAAAGCTCAAAATTTCTTGTCACTTTAATGCAACTAAACGTTTCTGTAATTACCGGCACTTTCGATACATAATCATAAACCGCGCTGCCAATTAACGATTTTTGCGAAATACAACCGTACCACTGATGGGCACAGTCCACCCCCGTAAGCAGTTAATTAAAGCCTGTGTTAATCGCCAAATTGACTTTGCCCGTTCCAGAGGACGAGAACGCGCTGGTGCAGGGGGTCGTGACGGAGGACGGCCTGCTGGACGGCAGCGTGGTCACCGGCATCGAGGAGTACTACATCGAGCCGGCGAGCAGATACCTGTCGGCCGAGGAGGACACCTCGCCGCCCTACCACACGATAGCCTATCGCTCCTCCGACATCGAGAAGCCGCCCCAGCCGCTTAGGTGCGCCAGTCAGAACCTCAAAAACGGCAAGCTGAGGGACTCCCTTGGACGGTGAGTTTCGGATTCGGGGGTCGCGATCGAGGGGAAAACGTCGCGCGTAGGCCGCCGGTATTTTTAGATTTGTTCTCTTTGCTCTCGGTACTTTTAACAATAGCTCGTTTTTTTTAAAGGTAACGGCCGTGAAGTGGGATTTTAGGGCAATTAAGAGTTTATTGTTATTATTTCCTGATCGACTGCTGCGAAATAGAATATCGGGCTGTAAAACCAATTTTATTGCCCCGGAATTTTGAAGCTCCTTTAAATCGTTCTTAAAACTTTGCACAACTAATTTAATTGCGTAAATAACAAAATTTTATTTATCATCTCCGTCCGCTTGTTTCCCGTTAAAAACGATTTATTTCTAATTAGTTGGAGAAAATAATTTCGAAGCAGTCGAGAACGCCTGAAACGAGGGGCGCAGCTCCACTTTTGTTTCCCTCTAAGACGACTTTCTACCGAGTTAATCGAGCCAAAGAATGCTTTTCCGCGGCGAGCGGGGGGCGGGACGAGCTCTCGAGGTTTCTTATCGGCGTGTCACGACGGCCTCTCCGCGGCCCCCATCTGTTGTTCAATCGAAAATGACTTGTTTGCTATCGATTTTCTCTCTCCTTCTCCCCCCTCCAGCAGCCTTGGATCGTCAAACGATACGTCGGAGCCGCTCTACGAACATTTGCTGGACAATGAGGTTCGATTGCACGGCGGATTCTACTCAAAGGAGCCGGAGCTGCTTCGGGCCGGCCTTTCCGAAAGGCACTTCGATACGGATTATCGCGATAGGTAAGTACGGCCCGAGAATGGAAAGAAAAGCGTGTCAGCCGATGTTATCTCGGGGATTTCGACCGACTGTTTGCGTTTACGTTGCCCCCCTCTCTTACGAATGAATATGTCCGATTTGTTTCTGGCCCGATGCGGACGAGGAGTCGGAATTAACGGTTTCGAGCGCCGAGAATTCAATTGATTGGACGGCTTTCTTTTTGATTTTTGTCGATAAAAAGAATTTTATATTAAATTTCTCTTGTCAAACAATGCTTTACGGTGTGATTCGAGGAAGTGATAATATAGAACGTTTTTAAATGTTTAATGAAAGCTCTTTGAAGTCGTAATTAAAATTATAATTATGTTTTTCATTAAAGAAATTTTAAACTCGGGAATAATGATTGATTATTAAAAATTAAATTGACAATATGAATCAAAATACGCTCTAGTTCGTTTAAAGTAAAATGGAAATTCCAATTTATATTGTAAAATACCTTATAAAAAATTGATCATTAAAATCACGAAAAACTTCATTTAGAGGCGCCTTATTAGATTCTCATCAATTTCAAATATCTAATTAAAATGTCGAAAGAAAACCTGTACAGTTTTCCATATTCCACATCTGAAAGAAAAACTCCCTCCCTCAAAAGCCAACAAACAAAATAGTTTCCGAGCCCATCTATCCTCCCTCGTAACCAAAACGACACTGGACCGCCTTCCGAAAACGATCGAGCTCCGCATCGGCTAATTGAAAACCCGGGCGGTGGCGGCGGCGGCAAACAGCTAAAAAGTAAAAACCTCCCCCACGTCTCTGCCCACACAGGTCTTACAGCCGACAGAAGCGGGCCACCGTCGACCCTCGCAA
>UCOL01003984.1:0-16357 GCA_900474335.1 Ormyrus nitidulus
ACTCTGTGCTGAATACCTCACCCTCGCTAGAAATAGCTCATTTTCTCCCCTTGTTGCACAATGTACTATTACCTTGTATTATAAATTTTCAAGAAATTTTTTGTAACTGCCATTTTGCAAACGTGCTTTCTTTTCTACCCGACATTCAACAAACAAAAATTTATCAAAAAATTATAATAAATTAATAAATTTAACAATACGTTCTACTTGTACAAAAAAGCGTACTCCATGTATTACAATTTTAAAGAAATTTTTTTAACCGTCATTTTGCGAATGTTTTATCGTGCTTATACTTTTCTAACCGATATTCAACGAATTAAAATTTATATAAAAAAATTATAATAAATTAATAAATTAAGATAAATTAAAATTTTTATTTGAAATATTGAATTTCAAATAAAGCCTCGCCTTCATCGTATTCTTAACCATGAATTCTTAGAAAATCCACCATTTCAGCAAAAAAAATTTCTGCAAATGACCTTCGGCAAAGAGCCGCTCGATTCCACTGAAACTGAAAGCGCGCGCAAATCGCGAGGTCGCCTAAAAAACCGGAAACACTGACTCACGCAGTCATGGGCGCGCAACACAGTGTGCGTTAACTGTAGTGTAGACTGTGGACTGACGAGCGCTCGTGCGCGGCTAATAGAAGAGCTACACTTCCATTTTCCTGTAGTGAGCACCATCTCAGGGCTCGCACAGACCGTTACCGAGCACGTGTTTGGCTCCCTCTCGTTGGGTCGCCGGTGCTGTGCGCAGTCGTCCCCAGGACATTCCTCTTCCCGGTGAGCACTAAATTCGCAGTTCGCGCAATCATGAATCCCGAGAAGCTCAAGAAGCTGCAGGCCCAAGTACGAATTGGAGGCAAAGGTACTCCTCGCCGCAAGAAGAAGGTAAGGACCGTCCGCATGCGTTAGCCGATTTCCTTTGTTTTGCAATCCGTTTCCAAATATTAATTTTACTAGATTTATACGAAAATGCATTGTATCTTTGCTTTATTTCTGATTTTTAAGGTTTTTGTGGGGGTCTTGCGTGTACTTTACACTCAGTCCTATTATGGAAATCTATTTTTACGCGGGGGGTTCGTTTTCCTGTTTTCAAGATGATTAACATGACAGTATAAGTGCTGCTTGAATTTTGATTAGTAATGGGTTTCATTCCACAATTTCGTGTGGAAAAAGATGTGTGACTATGTTTTTCTATATTTCAAGGTCGTGCACGCAACCGCAGCTACAGACGATAAGAAGCTTCAGAGCTGTCTTAAGAAATTGTCAGTCAACACTATTCCTGGCATTGAGGAGGTCAACATGATCAAAGATGATGGAACTGTCATCCACTTCAATAATCCCAAAGCACAAGCCAGTCTCTCGGCGAATACCTTTGCCATCACTGGACATGGAGAAAACAAACAAATCACAGAA
Organism: Ormyrus nitidulus; assembly: GCA_900474335.1. NCBI lineage: Eukaryota > Metazoa > Arthropoda > Insecta > Hymenoptera > Ormyridae > Ormyrus > Ormyrus nitidulus. Next base: position 1,419 of record UCOL01003984.1, read on the forward strand.
ATGCTTCCTGGTATCCTGAATCAGCTTGGTCCGGAAGGTCTTACTCAATTGAAACGATTAGCCAGTTCAGTTGCAGGCAGTGGAGTCAGTAAGGCTACTCTTGAGGAAGATGACGAAGTGCCTGATCTTGTTGAGAACTTCGATGAGGCCAGCAAAGAAGAGGTAACTTACTTAATTTAATGAGGATTTATTCTGTATTTCAATTTATTAATGATTTTAATATTAAAAATTTCTATTTTCAAGGTTGCTTTAAAGAAGGAGGCTGATGAAGCTCTTGCAGTTGAAGAAAAGAAAGAAACAGCAAAAGTAACAGAGCAATCAAAAGATGCACCTCTTGCTAAGCAAGAAGTTTAATACATAGGTGATTCTTAAAAATTAAGTTTTTGTATTCAATGTCAACTGTAATTACTTATGACTTTTTTTTTATAATTACAGAGTTAATTGTTAATATATTAATATAGTTATGCTTAAGGAAGTATGAAAATCAATGATGTAATCACTGGATTGAAAATGAATATAAGTCACATTTACTTGATTTTATGTAAAAAACAAAGTTTACTTTTAATAAATTACTTTGGATACATCAGTACAAATATATTGTTTTTTATTTACTTAGGACTAATTATAATGATACCTTTGTGGATCACTTGTTTGAAATTCTAATTTACATAAAGTACATTGGTTTTTTTCTAGTGATAATAAAGCTTTTCTACAAATAATATGTTTACATGGTAGCTTATAAAACACTTTTTCTGAACAACATTTACAAGTTGGCACACTAGTAACTTTAATGTTGGCGTTTAATTGTTCTTCAATGGTAGCATTTCTTTTGTTAATTTCTTGTTGAGTCACAGATTCTCTTAATACAGAATTTTGACCCGTTGACATAAAGCTTTTTTTCTTGACACTAGAAGTTCTCATAGATGCTACTGGCAATAAGTGTCCATGAAAAGTTCTTTTTACATTACTTGAAGAGGATTCCTCATTTGGCAATTTTCTTTTTACTTGAGGAATAGTACTTTTAATTTTATTTATATTATTTAAACTATTTACAGAATTTGTATTCAAACAAGATATGGCTTCTACAGTTTTACAGCTTTGCATTGACTTAGAACCTAAAACTCTAGGCAATTGTTTTATTTCTTCTGTATTACTGTTATCTAGAAGAAATTTATCAATGCGCGTTTTTAAAGGAAAAGCAGGTATAGGTCTTCTGTTGTCATTAAAAGGAACTCCAGTGAATGGATCAGAAGGATTTCTGCCCCATATACCTTCGTTATATGAATGTTTCTCTAAAGTCCTTTGATCAATAATTTTACCACTTGGTAAAATAACTGGCTGAGTCATTATTTCACAAGTTATGGGATCTATAAAATCTTCAGGAGCATTCAAAATATTAGGTGGTATTTGTTCTCTAAAAAATTATAATTGATCATAAATAAATGTATTCTATTATATAAATAAATGAACTCCACAATATTTACCTTCTCTCTTCTCTTTTTTTACTATCATTTTCTGCAGAAACAGAAGTACTGCAAGCAGGTAAGTTATTAAATCTATTCATCCAAAGTGCCATTACATTCATAGATACATCCTTACTACACTTTGGAGAAACCTTCCCCCAAATTTCAATTTTTCCTACAGCAGGTACTGAATTTTCAGTCTTAAGAATGCTGAGTCGCATAGTAGTTACATAGTTGATGATATTAAATGCTTTCATGCACTGCTTTGTAAAATTGGGTGGTCCAGGAATGTCTGAATTAGGAATATCTGCCCGATAGAATATTACACCACAATCTTCCTTCTTAAGAAACGTAGTTGAAATGTTCGTAAAAGGCTGAGCATTGGTATCACAGGATTTAACTGATAATTGAAAACCACAAGACTTTTGAGCTCCAACTTGAGGGTAAACAATGATATAATTTATTTGAATATTGCAAATAAAAACAAAGTCAATGCTCACTGGAGGTTTAATGCAAGAATATGCTAAGAAGCCTTTGTTAGAATTGTTTATAAGATTGGACACTTCATAACCTTCTGTGCTGACAGTACTGCAGGTTACCTCTGTTCTCAAGCAAGTATCACAAAAATTTACAAGCATTATTTAAACAAATTGTAACATCAGCTACTTAAATTATCTAATTTTTGATTGATAGAAACTATTTAATAAATTGTTATTTATCCATAGCTACTTTAATACACTGTATACTTCTGAGAGTTCTGGGAGAACAACTATTGATAGAGGTTGAAGGTTGGGACAGATTCCTCTCTCCTCCCCTCTTCAAACCTATTTTTTTTTATTGCTAAGTTATGTACTTATGCATGCATGAAACTTCATATACTTAATCTTATTTATATACAAAAAATATTAACAAACTTATGCTGCTATATTAAAATTATATTTTTTAAATAATAGAAGAAATTCTGATAGTTATATATATATATATATGCAAATTAAAATCAGTTCAAAAGGAACTAATAAAATTTTTTGAAACTCAAATTTTAATATTAAACTCAATAAATATATTAATAAACGAATTCTTAAAAAATTAAATAACAATAATAAAGTAATGAATAAAGGTAAAAAACTATTAAAGCTAAAAAAAAGTAATGGAAAATCAATTTTTTGGGGGAAAATAGTAAAGGAGAAGGGGTGATTAATAGTTTCTTCATTAACTTTATATTTGAATAAATTAAAAGTAGATTTTTTTTAATAAGTACTGATCTTTTGAAAGTGTTGAAAAATTACTTTTTAATGAATATTGATACTATTGACAGTAACGTTTTATAATTGAGGTGGAATGAAACTACTGATTTTTCTATCAGAACAATTAGGTTTTCTTTATTTCTTAAAAAAATCGACATTTCGATTACATTCGAGTACTGACTGGCTCTGCTGCGGTTTTGCCTTTAGAAATAAAATTTTTTTAGCCTTGAAAAGGACTTCGATTGAAGTCGAAATGCCGGTTTTTTAAGAAATAAAGAAAACCTAATTGTTCTGACAGAAAAACCAGTAGTTTCATTCCACCTCAATTACTTTTTCAAGAAAATCGAATCTAACAAAAAAAAAAAAAAAAAATCTGAAAGTGAAGAAATTGACGTAACGGAAAAAAATCAAACAAATTGGGAAAGACATAACTAAGAGTTAAAACATTTATCTTTTTAAGCACACAACCGCAGCGCGAAGGTGCTTTATTTATTATACCAATGTGTACTACGCTTCAATTTATACACGACAAAAGCTCACTGTCATAGACATTAGAATAATAAAGGTAGAAATGAGTAAATATTTTTTTTAACTTAAGAGGTGGGTAAAAGCCATAAAAATAAGACAAAATCGAATGTCTGCCTCTTCGTACGCAATCTATTTCAAAAATTCAGTTTAAAAACATAACTTTGAATAGTCCTTCAATTACTTGTAGTAGATTATTTTTTTCCTTCCTCTTTGTCCTCATTTTCTTCATCCTTTTAAGTATTAATAGATTTAGATCGAGTCGAGCCTCGACCGGCTCTGATTGACCGGCCGCCAATTGATTAAATACACCGTAGCAGTCGTATTTTTTTTACAACATTCGTACTAAAGTCTTGCAAAGGACAAAAGTACAGGAGCCCTCGATACGCGAATGTTCTCTCTGGTCTGCAGCTAAAATTCTTTTCTCACAGTAAACTGGACTCTTAAGCTTCTAGGTAAATGCAACGTCACGTCACGCAATATGCCGATCTAACGAAATGAGATCAAGTGTGCATCAAAGCAGTGTGCGATCGGGCTTCCTGACTTTTGTACGCATTTATACGCATTGTCGCTGCTGGTAAAAACACTGACTTAGATTACCACGCACAAGTAATGTTACAATCTCCCTTTTACCTCCTTACTTGCTTGCTCAAAGTCCCTTTTTTACTTTATTGTTTTAGATTAGAAGACTTATAAAAAACACACGAAATGTGCACACAAACTCGTCGAGGAAGCGCAAGACTTATCTCTCGCGCGCCTGCCGAGTCCATCAAACACATTCTCTCGCAAAAACTTTTACGTCACTAGTAAACTTTAGTCGAAAAAATAAAAGCTCCCCCTATTATTTATTCTCCCTCTCTGACTTTCAGTTTCTTTAACAAATGCCATTCTATCCATAAAAATACGTCGTATTAACTTCTTCAGCCCCTTTCTGATTGCATGTAATTAACTAACACAGTCATTATTAAATATCTACAAATTTGATTCTCCTGTGCGAACTCTGTTAAATAAATGTATCTTGCAGCAAGAAATACAAAATATCACACGATAGTAATTTCCCGTAGTATCGCCGTTCACGATGGATAAAAACGAGTGCGATAAAAAAAGAAAATTTTCATCCGATATACAAAAGTGTACGGGAATCTATAGATGTCATTTCTCAGTGATGTGGATCTATAAGTTTCTGTACAATTTTATACTTTATAAAAAACGTGTATACAAATCGGCATCAGTCACCAGCAACGACCACAGTATATCTAACTTTTTACAATACAAAATACAGCTCCTGCACGTATGCACGTATTTAAATGCGATGTAGTAAGGAATTCACTCGTAAACGTAGAAATGTAATGAGAACCCGTGTCACGCGCATCAATCTTAAGCAGTGCTCGGAATTATTACAATTTTACAACCTCTTGATTTGTTCGGTATCTTTTAAAACATTGGCAATTCAAAAATCATACTTGGATGAATGAATGGTACGACGCGACTGCGATGAGTTTGATCATGACTACACACAGAATGTGAGAAATATTTACATACCTACATGCCATATATCATCACGATAAAAGTCACACATGTCGGAGAGAAAAAAAAAGAAGATAAAAAAGAAAAAAAACAGGTGGTACTTTCGTCGAAAATGGGACTTTTAATGAAAAAAATACACCTTTACTTATGATTGAAGCCAGCGGTGGATCTTGCGACCCGCGCGGTTTCACATACAAACACTCAAGATATTACACAGGACCTAATAATCTGCTTGCTCGTTCGCAGCTAACAAAAAGGCCTCCGCTCCGATACAATCTCATTACATTCTTACGAGCTGTCTGCTTCAAACCCTATTCTGCTTTTATCTAATGTTTACTTGGCGCGCACTTTTCTGTGCCAATACATTGGCGCGCTCTTTTTTGCCGTTACAGCTTATACTTCCGAATTTTCGTCACCTTTAAACAACTACTGAGCTTCATATAAGAGGAGAGATAAAGGGAAAATGGAGCGATTCTCTCTAAAACGAAGAGAGACGATTATTCGATACAAGATGCATAGATAATTTGTCAATAGTCGCATGCCATCAATCAATAAAAATTAAGATTATAATTCACATATTCTGTCATTTTGTACTTAATAAAACAAAAAAAAAACTAAAACGAGCTCCATTGCCGATAATGGGCATAACTTATTTTGAATAAGTTAAATGAAAACATAGCTCGCTTGATATAAATCATGCGCTTTCGTTGTCATCGTATCATCTCGTATCTTTCTCATTTTTTTCTTAACTTAAATATCCAAACACCTTGCATCATAAAAAATTACGGGAGAATACAGAACGAATCTGCTTAGGTTACGGCGAGGAAAGGTTGGGGAAAGTATAATAGGGGACAATCCCAAGGACTTAGTTTTTTCTTTCTATGCGCTACAGTTTTAAATCGAACGTTACAATATTATTACATCATTAATAGTCCGTGTACGTGTAATTATGCAGGTATGCTTTTTCAAGTACGCGGTATGCCTTTACTTTTTTTTACTTGTTTCTTTTATTTCTTAAGTCAACCATTAGAGGCTTTCTTTTACTATTTTACCGACTGTTCAATCCTCAGCATCTACTCAAATAATCGTTACTACCTCAATACTAAGACGTTGACCACCTGCAAGAAAAATTCTTATTCCGAATCCATCCTTTAGTAATTTTCAGAATAAAGTCTTAAATATTTAATTGGTTCATTTTCAAGTCTTTTAAATAACAAACTCTTCTTGTAGTTGATCACCAGGTTTATTTAGGACAATAGTAATAATGATTATTTGAATAAATTATACAGTGAGATTAGAGTCCTTGGTAAAAGAGACTTCTACCATCCGTTCAATCCTTTTAAATGTAAATGTATTGTGCGCGCGCACACATGAATATAAGGGTATCAGCTTATCAAAAATTATAAACAAATGAATAAAATCGCGGACAAAAATCGAGGCGTCTTGAGGCGTCTCGCAAGAAAAAACTGCAGAAGTCGCAATAGAAATTTTTAATTTATTTTCTGCCTTTAAGTAATAGGGAATAGGGTAAAGGGCTGGGAATGGGCGAATTGATAGAATAATGAGGAGATGGAGGAACTGATCCAGGTCATTAGGGAGCATCGGAGAGATGTCGAAGATTCTTCAAAAAAGCGGAACGCACGAGCGTGTTTTGGCGCAGGACGTGCGTGCCGCTTTTCTCCAGCCTGCTTAACATCCCTACCTAGCTACAAAATTCCTGGCAGTGGCGCGCGCGCGAGAGAGACGGTAAACGGCGACTGTCGTTATCGTTTAAGCGAGCGGCACGGATCCCAGTGATCTCCTACTTCCTGTCGTCCTGGTCGCACTCCCGGCTTATGTGACCGGTCTTGTGGCAGATGTAACAGGTCTTGCCGCCACCCTCGGGGCAGTTGCGCGCGATGTGTCCCGTTTTGTTACAGGTGTAGCAGCTTTGCATCGTAAAGCGTCCGGAGTCGTTGCTCTCAGGGCAGCTGCGGGCGATGTGTCCGGTTTTGTTGCAGTTGTAGCAGCTCATCTGTGGTCCCTGGTAAGAACCATATTGAAACTGCATTTTATTTTAATTAATGAAGTTCTACTGTTTTTGTATGTGTTTTCATGGATGAGTTTTGATGGGTTTGACTGCAGAGTGTAGGCTGTTCCAACTTTACTATACCAATGATATTGGATCTTTTATGAAATCTAATATCATGAGCAATAATAACTTATGACTAATCAACTATTGTAATTAAAGCCATTCAACAATAAGCGTACACCGTTGCATCATGCAGCTATGCATTTAAATTTGCAGTTGTTTATTTTTTTCCAATAGAATCATAATAGACAAAAAATGAAAAAAATAAAACAGATGCTCAAATAAATGCTGCATTAGTCAATGATAAAATGAATGATGAGAAGATAAGGTGCAAAATGATACTCACTTGTTGGCAGTCTTTTGCAATGTGTCCTACACCATTGCAACGGTAGCAAAGATCCTGATCTTCTTTGCACTCACGTGCGAAGTGGCCATATTGGTTGCACTTGAAGCACTTTTCACGGCCCCTGCCAAAACCTCCATCACGATCACGTCTGTCACCTCTACCACCAGCACCACCGCCTGTGGGACATTCCCTGGCGAAATGGCCCATACGGTTGCATTTATAACAAGCACTGGAACTCATTTTTTATAAATCTGCAACAAAAAGGCAAAATAATACATTAATTATACATAGAATAAGTATGATTGTGTAAAAAAGGCAATTTTTTAAATTTAATATTTTACTTATGTAATGTTACATTGTCGTCAACAATTTTCATATAAACTACCCAATTAAAATGAAACAGGAAAAGATTTTTTCTTTTTTTAGCATTTGCTTGTAAATTTGAGAAGGAAAAAATAGACATCCATGTAAAGGGAAGTATCGAAGATACGGCGGCCACGACAGTCTCACGCCAAGCGATAATCAAAAAGAGAAACTTCCTCTTAGAGAGTATACGTGCTAGAAATTATCCAAGTTTACATACGCTCTCGTGGATGGAAGCCTTTCCAAAAAATAGTTTCCGGAGCACGTGCAAAACGGACGCGGTGAATACTCCCGCTCTTGAATCAATACGCTTTTCACCGTGGCCTACGAGTCTCGAGCATACACGCGCGCCTCTACTAGAATGACGAGAGTAGAACGACGCGAGAGGGAAAGGGGCTCCACGCGGGGAGGCGTCCGGGACAGAAACCCCCGAAAAAAAGCCAGAAACCCGAATATTTCCCTCGGCAATCTGCAATTTCCCGGAAGCATCGGATTACCCTAGCTGTCGTGAGAAGGAAGGCGAGAGCGCACGGAATGAAACAGTGTGTACATATAAAATGGCACCGTGTGCATCTTTCTCTCTCGGGCGCGCGCGCCAACATACACGCACACAGACGGGAGCGCGCGGCGCACAAGCGCACCGAGAGAGCGGAGTCACTCTCTCGCGCGCGCTTCCCAACAGAGACAGATGCATGCATACACGCAAAAAGGGGAGAGAGAAAGAGAGTTGGAGAGCCGGGCACGTGTTTTTTTTCCCTTCGCGGAGGAGACTTTCTTGGCCTCTCACCTCGACTCGCTTCGAGCGACATTTTTTTCGTCCCCCCCGACCGAGCGAGACGCGAAAAAGCCGGATTCCAGGCAACGTGGCTGGTACGCTCCTTCTCTCTTTTCACCTCGCTCGTCATCTGAGCGACAAAGGTCCCAAACAAGACCCCGAACGAGGCTCTTGCGCAGATCGAAAAGGGCGGCAGGACGCCACGGCCGAATCGATGCACGTAGAAACAAAAAGGCGACTAAAATTCATCGTACGAAAATCGAGGAGGCAAGCACGTAGATACGTACGCGCCCGCGCGCGCGCGCACGGCCTAAACATGGCATCCACCGATCCACGGTGGCGGCGGTGGCGGCCGAAGTGACGCCGCGGCCGCCTGGCGTTCCACGAAATCAAGGAAAAGGCCACGTTTTCCTCTCTAATCTAACCTATTACCTGAAAATCACATGTGAATCGATAAAATAACGCAAAACGCGTCTGGAATACCAATAAAGTACGAAATGCGGGGAGATAAAGAATATCCCACGTGTACGAAAAAGACGCCAGCGTCGCATGAAAGGTGCAGAGGCGTGCGTCTATCCGGACAGCGTCCTCGCAAAAGTATACAACAGATCTCGAGTACACGCGCGATTAACAGGGGTAAGAATGAGAGGGAGGGAGCGCGATGAATCCCCCGAAAGGGTAGCGACTTTTTTTTTCGCAAATTTAATCACAAACTGCGCTTACCTGTTTGCTTCTCGTTCACAATGTAGAGAAGACGAGGACGTGAATGAAGGAGTGAAGCTTCAAAGGCTCGATTCGACTCACTGATGCCGGAGGACACGCTGAGATGAGAGACACTCTCGGCACCGCAACCACACAAGAGGCGAAAGACCGGGCCGACTGCGACGGGCTTTACCGGGGACGAATCACGGACTATGAATGAGCTGTGTAGTCAGGCGCCCCACACGACAGTCCTTGCTCAGTCCTTACGCCCCCTGGATTCCCGGGAACGCAACTCCTCCGATTGGTAACTTTCAACCGTTTAATAACTTTTTTTTTAATACTTAAAGCTCGTTTTCGGAACATTTATCATTTCTTGTCAATTACGTACAAAATTTAAGGCTTGCGCTAATAAATAAACAGAGGAATTTGGAGTTTGAGAAGGCGGGAATTTGAAGCGGCAGCCATATTGGATAGTCGTAGCGACAGGCGAGCTTCCTCGCTCGCTAGCGGTCGTAAAAACTCGGAGAGTCATACGAGCAATGCGCTCGATAAACACGCGCGCACACGATCTGCGTCGTTCACCCTTTCTCATACTTTCCACCCGAAATTGTACCCCCAATTGCAAAGAATTACTTTTCTCCATTTTTGGACGAATTCTCAGAAATCGGTTTGGCGGACGAGAGACAGATTTTTCTTAGAAAGGCGTGCAAATGTGCGTTTTTGTTTTGACTCGATGCAGGGCTACCAAATTGTGAATGTAGAAAAAGTTGCGCGCCAAATACCAGCTTATTAAAATTTTTTTTGAATTTTATAAATTTATATCCTTCCAAATAAATATAGGTCTTACGGAATAATATATAAGTAACATTTTTTTATATTGAGAAGGTAATTTATCCTTTATTAAAAAATATGTAAATCCAAAAAAAAATATTTAATTACTAAAAGTAAACCTACTTGGCAAGATTTATTTAATTTTGTCAATTGGTTCATAACATTTCTAAATTTTAAAGATTTTTTTCGAAGAAATGAGTTAATTTATAAGAAATTTTTTTCTGCAAGAAATATAAACTAAAAAATCTAATTAAAAAAAATTATATGATTAATTTGAATAGTACCATAAATATATATTATTACATTAAATAAAACTAAGTTTCGGCAAAAATAAAAATAAATCAGTAGTTCTGAGTGCTCATACTAAAGTACACTTGCCCAAGAGCCTCAAGAATATATATATAACTGTTTGTTGTTGTATCACTATGATTGGCGCGATTCGCAGTTTCGACAGTGTCAATCCAATCACTTGTATTGCAGACTTGCAGAGTATTTTTAAATTGTTTATTTTTTAAAGTGTTTTTTTATGATCATGAGCGAAAAAAGAAAAGCAGAAGACGCCGAAGGTGAAAATGATGATGAGTGGGTCGGTCCTTTACCCTCAGATGCTGTGGCTCCAAAGAAACAAAAAGGTTAGGATTTGTAGCTGGACTAATCATTTGTATTCAAATTTTAAACCTTTTAAATGATTTTATTTTTTTTACACATTACAGTATTGGAATATGAAAATGTTTATCTCGACAATTTACCATCCTGTGAATGTTATGAAAAGTCTTACATGCATCGAGATGTCATTACACACATTGCAGTAACAAAGTACGCTTATTTATTTATCGACTGAATTATTTTATTTAAAAAAATCTAAATTAACATTTATTTTGCAGAACAAATTTCATTATTACTACAAGTTGTGATGGACACCTTAAATTTTGGAAAAAGCAAGATGAACTTATTGAATTTGTAAAACATTTTAGAGTTCACTTGAAAGCGATCCAAGATTTAGCAGTAAGTTGCAATGGTGTACATTGCTGTACAGTTAGTTTAGACCAGTGTATGAAAGTTTTTGACGTTGTAAATTTTGGCAAGTATCAACAATTATAATATCTATTAACAAACATTGGAATATTAGAATTTATTTTAATTTAATATTCTTCTTTTTCAGACATGATTAACATGATGAAACTTGGTTATACTCCACAATGTGCAGAATGGGTTTATGCGGCTGGTGATGCTATAGCTGCTGTTGCAGTATCTGATCAAGAAAGTAATAGAATTTGTATTTATGATGGCCAGGGATCAGAAACACCTTTACACATTCTGGATGCACTTCATAGACAACCTGTAGTTGTTATGAAGGTAAGAATTTTAAACATCAAATTTTCTTGTTATCAATTAAATCTTTATTCAGAATTAATAGATGTTTTAAAATATGTTTAGTATAATCCTGTCTATGAAACGTGCATATCTGTAGATAAAGCTGGAATTTTAGAATATTGGACTGGACCAAAACATGAATATAAATTTCCTAAAAGTGTTAAATTTGAATCTAAATTAGATACCGACTTATTTGAATTTGCGAAAAATAAAACTTACCCTTGTGGACTGGCAGTTTCCATGGATGGTAAGAAATTTGCCTCATTAAGTGCAGATAGAAAAGTTCGAATTTTCAATTTTCTAACTGGGAAAATATCTAGAGTGTATGATGAAACTCTTCAAAGATACATAGAATTACAACAGATGACACAGCAACTTCCAAACATGGAATTCGGTAGGAGGTTTGTATTTAATAATTTAATAAATTAAATTAAATATTACAAAAAGAAAAACAATTTTTAAATTTGCAACTGAATTAAACTTTTTATAATGAATTAAAGGATGGCTGCGGAAAGGGATTTGGATAAAACTCAAACAAATCTTGGTAATATAGTATTTGATGAATCTGGGTATATGATACTATACAGTACTATGTTTGGAGTAAAACTCATAAATACTTACACAAATCGCTGTATAAAAATATTAGGGAAACCGGAAAATCTTCGACCGATGCAATTGGCACTTTTCCAGGGAAAAGCAAAAAAAACTATAACTACAACAGTTGAAATGGAAGCGTCAGACAATCCCACTTTGGAATTAATTAAATCAGACCCAATTTTGTTTTGTACCGGCCATAAAAAGAATCGATTTTACATGTTCACGAGACGCGAACCGGAAGATACGAAAGGTCCAGAGTGCGACAGAGACGTGTTTAATGAGCAACCCTCGAAAGAGGACATTATTTCATCTACAGAAACTTCGAATATGCAAAAGATCTTTGACAATGCTATTATTCATACTGCCCTGGGAGATATTCACGTTAATCTTTTTGGAAAAGATGTTCCCAAGACGGTGGAAAATTTTTGTGTGCATGCAAAGAATGGTTACTATAATAGTCACATATTCCATCGAGTCATCAAAGGCTTCATGATTCAAACTGGTGATCCTACCGGTACTGGAACTGGAGGTGAAAGTATATGGGGAGGAGAATTCGAAGATGAATTTAAAAAGCATCTGAAACATGATAGGCCTTACACCCTTAGTATGGCTAATGCAGGTCCAAACACAAATGGAAGTCAATTTTTTATGACATTAACTCCTACAGTAAGTCCACTTTATAACAACTTTAAAAGTACAATATTTAAATGTATACTATACAAATTAAATTTGATTTTTTCAGCCTTGGCTTGACAATAAACACACAGTTTTCGGCCGAGTAGTGAAAGGAATGGAGGTGGTACAAAATATTAGTCAAGTAAAAACTAATCCCAAGACTGATAAGCCGTATGATGACATAAGAATAATCAGTGTAACTGTAAAGTAATTGTGACTGGTGATACAAAGGATAGATATTCAATTGTAAATAAATCAAGATTTTTATTAAAATGATTTTTATTAAAATAAAAAAACATGTTTATTTTTTTTTCTTTGCATCTTTTTCTTTTTCTTGTTCTTTTAAGCTTTGAGTATACCTAAGACCTCTTATAAAATTATATGCCCCCGTCATAGCTACAAATGCATTCACGCTTAATAAATTGTAATTTTTGGGTATAATTACCACAGAATATCTGCAATGAAAAGTAAATCAGTAATTTTTTACTTTAAAATAATCTTTGTAATAATCCCACCTTGACCAGATTACACCAGTCAATGTTAGAGCACCGGTTTGTCGCAATGAAATCGTGTCGACAGGTCGATTTATATCTCCAATACCGGCTATAACCAAACCCCACTTGAACGTTGGTGCCCAAAAGAAGATTGTTGTGGGTCCTGCAAGAAAGAATTATTTGTAATTTAATTTAAAAATATTTTCTTTATAAACTTAAAGAGAACATTCAATTTTTTACCTGCTGGGTGTAAAAATATGGCTCGAGCTTTTTCCGGCAGGTGCAGAGCAACTCGTTGCATTAACCTTTGATAGGCTGTTGGATTTTTGCTCATTTTTTAAAATCTTTATTTTCTAACTATATTAAATTTATTTATAATAAGCAATGTGACATTTAAAATAAACAATGTTATATTTACAATAAACAATGTTATATTACAGCTTCATTAATTATGGTGTGGCATAACAAACATTCAAATAGTTCTTTGAACTTTTTTGTAACGAATTTGCACAGAAGATTTACCTTTTTTGTGGTTAACTAACGAACAATGTAAATATTCTTACTTCAGAGTGGAGAATTGAATTTCGAAAATTAGAAGAATAGATTTTGGATTATTACGAAGATGTTAAACTTATTTTAAATAAATATATAACACAAGAATAGACAAACAAAAAAATTTAATTTATCAGGCACCGATGTTTCGTATTCGATATTCATCTTTTGTTTCCTTCCTTAGAATAAAGTAAAATAAATTAGCTCGGCGCGTTCCATAAACTCAATCAATTTCGATATTCTCGGCTCGAGATCAATCACATCGTGTGAAATTTTTACGTAAAAGGGATTCAATAATAAATGAAACAAAAGAAACATTTGAACAAATGACATGTGAAACATCCATCGAAGTTAGAAATTATGATAATTCCTAAATAATTCAGAGTCGACCTCTCAATCCAAAAATCAAAGAAACGGAATCCGCTCTATACTCACCCCGTAGCTCCGTTGAATAAAACAATACCCAGCCGGATGAAAATCCGGCGAACAAGCTGCAAAGAAAAAGGAGGACGCGGGAGATTAAAGTGAAAAAATGCAGGAATGAGTAGAAAATTCATATATATTTTCAGAATATAATCCCTAAGTCGCATAAATATATATATGTATATTTATACATACGTTTGATAAAGAAAAAGAGTACAATACAATACACCGCTCTATGAGATTATCAATTTTCGATGTCGCCTCTGCTTTTTTAGGTCCACGCGATTTAAAGGCGACAAACACGCGACCCTCTTATACTTATCCCGCCTGTCCCCTAATACAAAGTGATATGACGGCTGTATCCTCTCTCTCTCTCTCCGCCCTCCTCGATTCTTGTTATCTCGTTTGTTATCCCCCGGCCGGTGAAGAGTTGCGGAAACTTTGCGCGTCGACGGTCAGCGACGGTCTTCGGGGGATACAAAGGAAGCTTCATACCGTACAAGAGTAAAAGTGCGCCATGAGCGGACACGAGTGCTTCTGTTCCGCGAGAAGCGCGAGGCAGCTCCGATTCGAGTATCCTCCTTACCTTTTAAAGTATCATTCGAGGAATCTCGTTGAATCTCCCGTAAGCAAACATAACAGCGGACGCTCTTTCCTCGATCCAATTTTACAGAGTGACCGCCAACACTCGTTCCTCATTGCTCGGGCAAGTAATTGCATTATAATTGATTAGAGATTAATCGAATAAACTCGCGTTTGCATTGGAAACTGTATACTCGGGAAAATTTAAAAAGCTTCATTCGATCTCGCTCTCCCGGCTTTAAAGCCGCGGCAACGAAAAAGAGAAGCAGCCGCGTTTAAAATCCCATTTACCCGGCGGAGAAAAAGAGTGTCATCGAATAAAGGACAATGCAATTACTTAGCACAGCAGAGGCGCGTTTTGTTCGGCAAGCGCCCCCCCCCCCCCTGCATTTGCA
>UCOL01003985.1:0-16347 GCA_900474335.1 Ormyrus nitidulus
AGAGTCCTCTCCTTCTCCTGAACCATTAACTCGACAGAATAATGGGTTGATGGAAATGTTTGGAGAAATGATAGAAAGAAGTAATGAAAGGGAGGAAGACTCTAGGGGGTCAGGAGTTCTCGAGAACCCTACCTTATGGGGTGAACAAACTTCTCACGCAAAGTATCGACATTCAAATTCTGAAGAGCCGGCCTTAAGTGAGGATTCCACCGAAAAAGGACAGGCGGCGGGTGGGAACTCCGCTTCAGCAGAGACTCTTCCGGGAAGTTCTACGGATATTGAAAAGGATATTGAAAAAGATGTTGAGAAAGTTGTTGAAAAATCTGATGGGGTAGGAGCATCTAAGCATTCTACCGATTGCGGTTTAATGTCTCATAAAGGTTCCGCCATTGCAGATATTGGTACAGGAAAATTTGAATCAAAGAGTAAGGGTAAAAAAGAAGGAGATGACGATAATGAAAGTAATAGTCATAAACAACTAAAGAATAATAAAGACGATACGGATTCGGATTCCGAGAGCGAAGAGCTTTCTGAAAACGCTAAAATACTTGTAATAGACTCAATTGCATTCACTAGAGACAAACTATTAATGAAAAAAGACAATATTATACATTTCCTAGCCGCCGATGCAGAAATATGTAGTCCCATTTGCAGGGAATTAGTTGAAGAAGGCTTACTTGACTTACAAGGAATTAAAGATCAAAATCCAACGGTCGGAGGATTAATTCAAAGCGATATTAACGATGGAAGAAAGATATTTTCATTTATAGTTAGAGAAATGAAAAACAGTAAACTATTTACAAAAAACATTACGGATATATTCCTCGGGTTGAGAGACGTTATGATCGAGAATGGCATAACTTCTGCTAGGTTCGCGAAACTGGGGGATGGGCTCGATAAGCTTCATTGGATGCCCATAGAAATCTTCCTTAAATCCTGCTTTAAAGATACTAATATGACAATAACCGTCTGTACAGGTGAAGTTGAAATTTCACCTGAAGAAAACAGATTAACAATTATTTTCGAAGCTCATGACTCAACAGTAGACGGGCATAAGGGTGTTCAGAAAACCTACATGAGAGTCAGGGAGAAATATTATTGGCCCGGAATTAAGGAAGACATAATCGAATATGTTAAAACCTGCAATGAATTTCAGAAATCCAAATTATTAAGGGTAAAAAATAAGCAACCAATGAAGATTACGGACACCCCCAGCGAAGCTTTTGAGGTGTTGGAAATGGACATAGTCGGTCCCCTCGGAGTTTCCGAAAAAGGAAATAAATATATTTTAACACTTCAGTGTAATCTAACAAAATACGCGGAGGCAATCCCTCTCCCTAACGTTACGTCCGAAACAATAGCAGCAGAATTTACATCGCAGTTTATTTGTAAATTCGGATGCCCCAAGATAATTAAAACTGATCAAGGAAGCAATTTTATAAGTGAATTAATAAGGAAATTCGCGAAAATATTTAAATTAAACCAAATACTTAGGGACGCGAATCAAAAATAGCGGCAAAAGAAAAATCAAAACGCCTATACGATTTAAAAATGAATCCAAAAACATTTACTGTCGGAGAAGAAGTGTACTTGTTAAAGGAACCGATACAAGGCAAATTAGATGATCAATACGCGGGTCGTTATAGAATTCTAGAAATAATAAATAATATAAACGCAAAAATCGACTTAGGAAACGGGCGAACAAAGACTGTACATATGAATAAATTAAAACATGCGTTTCTGCGTTAAAATTGTAAAAATATATATATTCTTCTCTTTAATAAATCATTTATAAACCATAATTAAAATCGTTAATTATTTTAATAAAACCTGGGAGAGATTTCTCTTCAAAATATAACATTATGGATGAATCTCACTGAAAAGAGCGAGGAGGGGCTCTATTTCATTAAACAAACAATTTTTTTTTCTTTTATAAAAGAATCTAAATCAAACTTTAATCTAAAACAATTTCAAGAATATATTTCTTTAATAAAATCTATTTCTATAAATAAAATAAATTTTGAAAGAGAAAACATGATAAAATCTATAATTGATTGAACTCATTGAAATTTATTTAAAAGAGAGTAAATAATCTACATTCTATAAGTTTATATTAAATAAATTTCTTATTGAGGGGGGAAGGGAAATGATAGAGGATTGATATTAACAAACATTAATTTTTATTAAAAATACATCAAAGAGCTTAATCTGTATCTCGAGCACTTGTTTTCATGCTCCCATGTAAACAATTCTTCTTCAGTGAAAATGTTTGACTGGTGATCTGCTCCATGAGATATCTTTAAATCATTCATGCTCGCTTTGCTCTTTCATTGCTTCAGCGTCGCCACCTGGCCCGCAGAGCACAAACTTCCCTTCGCCACCTGGCCCGCAGAGCGCGAACTTCCCGTAGCGCTATTTTCAAATCTGAAAAAAATTAAGGAGGTTGTTAAATTTATAGTTGCTTAGCAACCAACAAATTAAAATCTTGTAAGCGAGCGCCTCTGCCATTTCTCGACCGGACTTCGCTGGAGAACGTTCCTTCCTCGTCTCCTTTTCCTTTTTTTTTCTCTCCGTCATCCTCTCATCCAGGTAATCATCCATTCCTTATTATATCCATTCACACTCCTCATACTTGTTACATTCACTCGTTCATTCATACTCGTTCATTCATATTCATTCGTACATTCACTCACCGTTTTTACACACTCGCATTCATCTACTCACCATATACACCTGTTTTTCACTCGTCACTCAACCCACGCATTCGCACCCATGCACTTACCACCTTTCCGTTTTTTCTCTCTTTTTCCTCTATCCAGAATGCCGAATTATAGTTCGAACTCGGCTCAAGAACCCTTGGCGACCCCGTTGTTCGGACCATCGAGGCCATACCCGGCCCATCCGAAACCGGGACAGAGCGCTCACAACTCACCATCAAACGCCAACAAAAACGAATTTGAAGCTCTGATCCTGGCTGAAAGAGGAATCATCGCGCGAGGTACACCTGGAGCCACGTTTACACGGCATGTTACCACCGCATTTTTCCTTCATCAAGATAATATTCGATGGAGATGCGCCGAATGCCACGCGGTTCGCCGTGGCAATGACGAATATCGGTTCGTGCGCCTGCATAAAATCGTGTGGAGAAACCAGTACAAAGAACCTGATTGTCCCCTTTGCGGGGAATCCGTTCAAGAGATGGCGACTATTGACGGGTGTCCCGAATGTTGCCTCACTTTTTTATCCACGCTTTTGAGATTAGTGCCGGGCGTATTTTTAACCCTGCCTCCATTAACTACTTCAACACTACTGTTAACCTAATATAAAATCCCGGACGTCATTAAAAGTCGAGTCGACGCCCCGGGACATAACAGTTTACGCGCGTGCTCGGTCTCTCTCTACTTCGTCGTGGAGATGTCGTCGGTCGGCCCTCTGGTGCGTGCAGGGAGGCTCGCACGCGTCGGTGTCAAGTGTAAGGGAGTTGGTGCTGTAGGTGTGAAGTGGTATGCAGCTGGTCCGGGAGGGCCCTGAACATCAGCGGCGACACGGAGCAACATAACCTCCTCCGCCGCCTATCTTCACCACCAACGACAGTCATGGTCTGCCCACCGCCTGGTCTTCACGCTTGGCCAAGAATTAGCAACAAATTAAATTCTCTATTTTCCTCCAAGGTAACCAGGTACAAACCAGCGGTTCCTAACCCTCCTCTTTTTTTCTGGCAATTCACTCTTATCCTAGGTTTTATCCAGACTTCTCATCCCATCCTATTTCCCTCTTGCATCCCTTTCTCTCCTTCTCTTAATCAAATACTCATTATCAATTGATTTCCAGGTGCAGTTCGTGCTTCGAGCGACTGTCATCCTGGCTTTGTATTCAAGGATTTCAGGGCACGCTGGCCCAGTTGGTCTGTAGCGACACTTCTCCAATAGATGAGTATAATCTAATTTCATTCTTTTATATTTACTTGGATAAATTCTATTTTTATTAATAGTTCTTTATTTACTTTTTTTCAGATGATTTTATAACTGAGAGATCTTGCGCTCTTCATATAATTTGTAAGTACTTTCTTTAATTATTAAAATTTCTATCTATTTCTATCTAATAATTATTTCTTTTCTTTTCAGATACCTCAAGCAACCCCAGGATTCAAGGACTGCCAGGAGACTTCAAATTTGGTTTTAATTTTCTTTTTATTTTCTTCATTAAAATTTTTCCTTTAATTGTTAGTTTAATTTATATATTTTTTTCTTTTCAGATTCTTCCCTCGTTACAATATTTTATAATGTTTTTTAAAATATGAATTTAAACAAAATTTAAACAATTTTTTATTGTTGAAGTGATTGGAAAGATTGTAATTAAATCTGAAGTGAAAGAATTTCAAAATTCAAAATATTGCAAAAAAAACTTTACATTTGATTTGATGGACCATATGGCAACGATCAGGTATATCGCCTTTGATGATGAGTGCGATAAATTTTTTAACTTAATTCAAGTAAGTAATTTATTTACATATTTTTAATAATTTCTATACTTTAAATTAAAAATTTTATTATAAATTTATTAATTAAAATACTAAAATATTAAATATTTTTTAGATTAATAAATTATATAAAATTTCTAATATAATTTTCAAAACAGCTAATAAATATGTATAACAGTTTATAAATAGACTTCAAAATTATTTTTAATAAAGAAACAGAAATAGAATTATATATTATATATTAATATTGTTATATATTATATTAATATTGTTATATATTATATTATATATTACTTTATATATAATTATATTACATTAATATGACAATTATATATTAATGAAAGTTTGAACTTGAAGAATTTGACTTATAAATTAGATTTAAAAAAATTAATTGAAACTGACACATTAAATCCAGATATTTGTATAAGTAAGTTTTTATTATAATTTATTTAATACATTTATTTAAAAATATTCATTTTCAATAATTAATTTGAATATCTATTTTTAGATGTTACAGGTATAATTCGTGAAATAAAGAGTATAGATAAACTTGTCAGTAAATCTGGCATTAATTTTACTAAAAGATAAGTAATTCTCTTTAATGACACTAAAGAAAACATATGATAAAAACCGATAAAACGTCATTTGTATAGGGATTATGTGACATTATCATAGAAACCAATGACAATATTTTTCAATATTCTGTTAAAAACCGATAAATGACGATAAAACAACATTCAGAAATCTGTATTAATAACAAACAAGAAACTGTAATGCCAATACTTTTTTAGTCTGCAAAGTTCGATAAAAACCGATAAAACCTTTTGTATAGGTGACACAGTCTGCGCCTGTATCCCGGTCGGGCTGCTGGATTTGCAGATGCCGAGGCTCGGGTGGCTCGCTGTAGTTATGCCTTTAGTCAGCTAGTCTGAGGGCGCGGCGCGCAAATGGATAGCCGCCTGGCGACGGCGCTCGGTAGTAGCCGCTCAGCTAGTTCACTTGCGCTTGGGCGGCGCAACAGGTAGCCGCCTAGCGGTGGCGCTTCGAACTAGCTGTTCGGCTAATTTTCGCTTGCGGGAGTTAGCTCCGACAGAAAAAAAACCGATAGAAGTATTGCTAAATAATTACTAAGATCCGTTAAAAAACGATAATAATATTTATATTTGTAACATAAAAAACAATATAAGAATCTATACCATGAGTGCCTCTTTAACCGGCAGCCTTATTCTACAGTTGATACGACTTTATCACAGTCGATTTTATTGAACGAACTTCGCAGTATATCGCATATCTAATAGTCGATATAATAGTCGATGTTTTTAGAAATATGGCCCGATCGCCCGTATTATTCACTAATTTTATCGCTACAGATATAATTATATCAGCGCTTAATAGTTAAGTTTGCGCATGCGCGAGTCAATAATTTTAGGATTGACTAGTATAATTTTTCCGATAAAACAAATATATCGAAACTATCCCTCGTATCATCTACAGTCATAAAGAAAAAATTGGATACACGTTTTTAAAAGACTGTATCCACCCATATCTTAATGAGATTAATTATCGTGCTTAAGATATAGTTTGCAAGGGACATGAGCATAAATGCGAATAAAGATGCAAAAGTATAATTTAAATAATAGTTTAATTTAATATCTTAATTATTTAAATAAAATTCCTGTAGAGAACAGTAAAATTCATTGACATCTTTAGAGAATATTTTTTAAAGAAATGATTACAATAAGATTAATTACGGTAATAATTATTAATAATTGCATTTCTTTCCTGAATACCTAGCTGATATTCGTTATTTTTATGAATAAATCTAATTGGTTCTTCATCTTCTACTATAATTGTAATCACAGGATCAATCATTCTGTAAGAAAAATAAGTATTTTATATTCTATTTTAAAAAATTAATATATATAAAAATTATAGAAAAATAAAATAGATATTTTCATGCATGAATAAAACTCTGAATAAATAAATGTATAAAGATAATTTTGTCATACCCATTTTGCTTGCGAAAATTGTGCAAAATTGCACATGCTAATATTATTTTAGCAACTTTTTCGTGTCCATAGTGCAGTTTTCTCGCTCTATTAATACACAACCATACGCTCGTTAATATGCCGAAACATTGCTCAACTCTACAAGTTGTAGATACGAGCTCATTCGTATAAGTGGCCTCTGGCGAATTTTCAGGTGCGTTAACTATTGGCGTTAACATAATTGGAGAAGGATTGTAACCATTATCGCCTACAAATATAAAAAACAGTAAGTATATTTCAATTATTTTGTTTAAAGTATGAATACTATGCTAAATTTATAAATAAATCTATGACTAAAAACAAATATTATTTGCTTAATTTGTTACCAATTAAGTAGTAGGGTCCTTCTTCTTGAAGTACATTCCTATCTCTTCTTAATGAATCCATTTTTTCTTTTACATCACTGAACTGCCATATAAAGTAATCAGTATTACTGCCTGGACATATACGAATGCTTCGAATAACATATTCCACATCGCATACCTGCAAATAAAATATTGTTTAAATTTTTATTTATATTTCAAGACACTTAAATAATACCTACTAAAAATTCTTTTTCTTTTAATAAAATAAAACTATAATTAGTCATATTGTTTTTGCTTCTTAATTTAATTACTGCATAATACTTACAACTTGTACATTCATAGATATTCTAGCATTATAGTTGTAGAAGGCTTCCTCATTTTGTATTGGTTTCCAAAAAGCTTTATTTCTAATAAACTACAAAATACAAAATTAATGCTTTATATTAGTGTCTTTGTTGGAATAAACACTTTTCTATAAATTTGTATATTATTTCTATTTTCTTATATGTATGTATATGCAATTAGCAAGTGAAAAAATTCAAGTAATTTTGTAAAACATTATTTTAATGAAAAAAAGATTATATGATTGTAACAAAACTTTATAAAAGAAACAATTATTTTTATTTTAATGATTTCTATTTTGTATTTGTTTAAATTCAAACTTCTAATCATGAAATTCATTTAATTACCTGTAATGCTGTCGAAAATACTCAGGTTCTAAGGCAAATGGGTCGGATGTATCTCGCAAAGCTTTCTTTAATAAGCTTAGTTTAACCATGGCATTGCGTTTTCGTTCTTGTTCTCTGTCATTGTCATCGAGTAATAAAGCTACTGCAGCACCTGCACCCATACTTTCAATAACTGCACGTACACCTTTTCAATGTTTATTGTAAGTACAAGTACAGTCACATAACCAGTCGTAAGTATATTGTAAACACTGCCGCTCTGCGTGCCGGCAAGACAAGCAGATCCCGCATGCCTTCGCGGTACCAACCAAACATAATGTGAAATTCTCACCATGAGTCGAATCAGTTTCGGCTAAGGTTTACAGCAAGACGCTCGCTACTCATTCGAGGCAAAGTAGTTACAGTGCAATACTAACAATAAGTGAGAAATATATTATAATTTATTTATGGAAAATGAGAAGCTGTGCGCAAAAAACTAGGTAAATACTTTAATTTTCACCTTTTAAATCTTTTAAAAACGTTAACTTATACTAGGGAAACTTTAAGTTAAATCAAGTAAATAATATTAGAATTGATTCAATATTTTTATTGGATATTGTTTCATATTTAAACATTTTCAGAAACCGAGCCAGTGATGATCAAATGCATATAATTTTGCAATTCATGGAAAACATTATCTTTTTGCACGAGGACAGATACCTAAATTAGGTCCGCGTGGTCATGAAACGTACAACAAGATGTGGGTAAAATTGTCGCAAGAATTAAATCAGTATGGACCTACAGTGAAAGACGTTAAAGGTTAGATGAATGTTAGTATTTTAATTTATTTGCATTGCATATTTTTTTCTGCGTAATTAAGTTGCACAATTAATAATTGGTACTTTTATAACCTTAATAAGTTTTGTCTTTTAAATCATATACATGTATGATATTTTAGGTTTGGAAAAACTTAAGACTTTCTGTTAAAAAGAAGAAAGCAGAGTACAGTACTCAACTAAACAGGACTGGGAATATTGCAGTGACTGTTCAGCCGCTCACTAATTTTGAAAGTCGTGTTTAGGTTATATTCGGCAATTATGGGAATGGCTTGCCAATCATTTCTGAAATTGGTGTGAAAAAAGGAGCATTTGATTTATTATGCAATCAATTTTCAGAAGAAGGGTAAGAAATTTATCTCAAATTTTTTTGTAATATCTCCTCTATTACTCTATTTGCGAAAAGACGTAGAAAGCAAAGATAAAAAACACTTATTTAATTTTTAATAATTTTTAACTTAAATATTAAAATATTAAATAAAATTTGTTAAACAAAAATTTTTAATTTTAAAAATTTGTTGAATATTTTAAAACTGCAATATTATTAAAATATTAAATAAAATTCTTCCAATAAAAAATTATAAAATCTAATATTCATTTGTATACAGATATCTACACAAATATCTTTATACAGCTTTCTACCTCTTTTAGCGAATAGAGTACTTTTATATGAACGACTAGGGACTTTTTATTACAAATGAGGGCTCGGAAAATGTAACCAAACTCGTGTTCAATGGAGAGAATTCAGCAGCGGCCAATCGCCTGGCAGTTATCGCATCCCCTCCATTCTATTAGACTGAGTTGGTTGGTATACTTTCCGAGCTTTCAAATGTTTGTCGCCTTTCTTTGTCTTTGTTGCGATTACCGGTCATTTGCAAAGTCTGTCTCCTTAAGAAAGCATCATTCGCTTTGATTGGAATATAATATGTGAGTATATACGTAATTTTACAGAGACAGTTCATAGTTATGTGATTATTTCTGCATATAATATTTTTAATTAGATAAAAAAAGTTTCATCTGATTTAACTATTGTAATAATCAGTATTATAAAAATGTTTAATTTCTAAATTTTTCATTATTAATATATATTTTAAAATTACTAAAAACAAAATATAAAAATTGTTCTAGAATTATTTATGCTTAATGATTTAGCTACTTTTGTCTATAGTTTATTTATTGTCATTTTACAGAGATAAAAAAAAGGAGAGATAGGCCTTCAAAAGAACAACTCAATGCTCTTGTAGAGTTTGTAGAATTTAATTTGACACTTGGTCCGGGGATATTAACGCATGGAAATACCAATTTATGGAACGAACTGACATGCATATTGAATATTATTCCAGGCGGAGCTGTCAGAGAAACTAAAGCGTGGATGAACGTAAGCTTTCCTATACTTTTTGTAAACAATTTACATTATTATAAACATATTTTATATAAATGTTTACTATGGTTATAGTGCTGGAAGGACCTTCGTACTAGGGTAGAGCAAAAGAAGACCTTGCTTTTGAATTCAACAGATGACGAAAATATTGCTCCCTTATCAGATTACAATATGAAAGTAATAAATATTATTCAAAGTCATGATTCAAAAGAAAAGGCGCACCCAGTTCAACTTATATTCCTCCGTAATCATCGTCGATCTAGATCTCCGTTAATGCAAAAGTCATGCACTACAACTACAATGATTACACCTGCAACGCCAAGAGAAAAATCTGGATTGGCTGATTTGCCTAATTTACAGGAATCTAATAGAAAAGCAGCTACACCTGCAATGCCAAGAGAAAAATCTGGATTGGCTGATTTGTCTAATTTACAGGAATCCAATAGAAACGCAGCTACACCTGCAGCACTAAGAGAAAAATATGGATTTCCTAATTTTGCCAATTTACAGGAATTCAGTAAAAAGGCAGCTGCTCCAGTAATAGACTTAACTAAAGAGACTAATGCAAAAGAAACTGTTAAAGGTAAGAAAACATTTTTTATAAAATGTTACTTGAAAAAAGCCTTTTATAGGACTTATTTAGTTACATAGAAATCTATTAACAATTTTTTGATTATTTAACTTTATTTATTTCAGGTGGAATTAAGATTGAAAGTAACATTTTAGAGTTTATGAATGAGCAATCTAAGCAAATTAATGACTCCGCTAAAATGCTGATAAATTTTCAACAGGCACAAAATCTTATTTTACAAAATGGGATGCAAAAAATATGTGACGCCATCGACAATCGCTCTTACGTAAATAAATTTTCAAACATAAAAGCTGAACCATCAACCGCAGATGAAGATGCCGCTTTTTTGCAAACCTTCGTAAAACAGAGAAATTTGTAATGAAGAATTAGAAGATGAGCAAGAAATCACATACAAATTCGAAGATTTTTAAACATTACAGTTTACTTTTCCATTTAAAATTATTATAATTTACTTAATATTTATATTATACTGTATTTAATACTTATTATGTTTTTTTAAATAAAGAATCTTGAACTTTAAAATAAAAAATATTATTACCAAATTTCCCAATTTTCTTTTTTTTTTTTAAATAATTTATTTAAAGTCGCATCAACGGGAAACGCTTTCCAAAAATAACCCACCCCCAACCCCAACCCCTCTCATCCCCCGGGTTTACCGAGTTACCAAAGAAGCAATCCACAATAAATATTTTTTTATAGGACTTAATTTAATAACGTTCGCGACAGGTTTTGCTTTCTTCCGACTGCAATTATAATAGGCATAAATTAATTTTTAATTAAATTCATGTAAAAAGTATTTATAATCGTAATGTAGTTTCTATAATATATAATGATCAGCAGCATATTTTCAGTACTTAGGCTTTGAATCCCAAAAAATCATTTAAATCACCAATAAAAAGCTTTATAATTAAACTATTTGTTTATTTTGAATTGCAAAACTCTCTAAAAAGTTATATGGATCTCCTTAGGTATCCGTTTAATTAAATAACGTGATTGCTTCTCGTAGAATTTTATTCAAATTAGTTAATTCCACCGGCGATTTCATAAAAAAAAAATATTAGGGCACGTCAGAATCGTAAATTCAGAAGAGGTTAAACGGTTGTCCGATTTTTGCAGGATAGTTAATATTTCGTACGTTAGAATAACTCGATAAACGTTTATCGAACTCTATGTACAAGGATATACAACTCTTTATATCCGTATATCAGAGGATGAAATTACTGAATAATACCCCCGACCCTAAACTTGCAAGGTATATTTTCTATGATATACTTATGGCTCGTGCACGTTTTCTAAAGAATTTGTATTTTCTACTGTGCAGTGTGTTCCGAAACGTATTCATGGTACCAAAAAAGTAAGCGTATTTTATATTTATTTACCTCTTTTATTTTGTAAATTCATATATTTATTAAACCCTTAGATTTAAGAACCGTGTTGGAAGACAACAAGTACAAGTACTGCTCCAGTACATGGAGAATCATAACCTCTTCGCTCGAAGACAAATAACGACGTTAGGATCTTTAGGGCATGATAAATTTAAGTTAGTGTGGAAACATTTAAGTGAAAAACTTAATGAAATAGGACCATCTCATAAAAGTGAAAAAGAATGGGCAACTGTAAGCAACAGTATAACATTAAAGAACATTACATGTACAGATTGTTTGTAATTAATATTTTATTTTGTATTTTCTTATTTTTACAGTATTGGAAGAATCTGCGACTGTCTGCAAAGGAAAAAAAGCAGATTACTTGACTTCACTGAAACGAACTGGGAATGAAGGTGTCATAATTCCTTTAAGCGACTTAGACGAAAGGATTTGTGCTATCTATGGAGAGTATGGAGCCGGTTTAAACATCATTCCAGAATTAGGAGTTTATAAAGAGGGATCGTCTGATAATAATGAAGGTAATAAAATAAAATTTTTTAGTATGCGGATTCTCGAGGAAAGCGCATATCAAAAAGGGAAACGGGAAAGGCGGGGATTCACAGAAAAAATACAATCTTTTTTTTTTTCTTTGAAATTAAGAAAATAATCCGGTAGAGCACGGCGGTACTTATTAGAAAAAAATAAAATAATTTAATGAACGAATTGACTCGACGAAATAACGAGTAGCTGCGAGACAGGTTAGCTTCCCGTACCCTCTCAGGCTTCCCCTTTCTGTTGCCAATGAGCGAAGTTAATCGCACTAGACAAGGATCAGGGTAAGACTTCCTCAGCAGTTTTTTTAGTTCTTGATTTCTCCTCTCGGTTGGGTTCGCCTGCGGGTGGTAGGCAGGGGTTGTGTACGCCTGTACACCCTACGATTGACAATGTTGCTGCCAAGCCGGGCCTCGGAATTGCGGAGCGTTATCGCTTAACAGGTCGCAAGGATACCCCCAACGCATGAAAACCTCGTTTTCTAGTACGGGCGCGATAGTTTTTATTTCCGCGTTCGAAACGGAGAAGGCCTCTACCCAGCGAGACATTACATAGGTTATTACAAAAATAAACCGCCTCCCATACGACGTACGCGGGTAAGGGCGCAGTCGGCTGTCTAGGGCGCGGTTTGCCTTTTGCTAGCGGCTTAGAAGCCTTGCTGAGCAGGCAGGCGGCGCAACAGCTGACAGCGCGGCGAACTTCCAAAAATGACTCTCGCATACAACACGAAGCGTTTCATCCATCCCGGGATGGTCAGCAAGCGGATCTTTATGAAAGTAATTAATTACGGTTTCACGGCAATTATACGGCACGTAGATTCGCGGTGCCTTTCCCTGTTCGGTTACAAAATACGCATTTTCAAGAAAAGATAAAGTTTGAGACGGCTGTAGGAAGCGCGAAATATCTTTAAAATCAATTGGCTCTTTTGCCTGAGCTTCTTTAATGCGCTCGCGCAGTCTCTGAGCTACCGTGAACGCAATTCGAACGGCACCAGCATTTTTCTCTCTCTTTGGCGGTAAAAGAGCTTCAACAACGTCGGTTTCCTCATTATAAATTTCGGCGGTCTTTTCGCGTGAAAGCGCATCGGGAAGCTCGTTTTCCTTTCCGGCGACGTGCTCGACCGAAAAATTAAAACCGCGCAGAAACATTGACCAACGATATAACTTACTTTTATCGTCTTTAATCCGATGTAACCAGGCGAGCGCGCGATTATCCGTTTGTAAAAAAAATCTACCGTCCTCCAAATAATGACGGAATTTTCGCAGGGCCCAAATTACAGCGAAGCACTCCTGCTCGTTTGAATGGTATCGCTTTCTGCCACCGTAAACTTCGCGGACGCGTACGCGATGACTTGACGCTCTTCGCGTCGCCTATATCTTTAATTACCTCGTTGATTATTATTAAACGCCGGTATCGACGCAGAATCGAAAATTACCGTTCTTCTTTGGCGACATTACGATGGGAGAACAGTACGATGACGAAGAGAGTTCAATTAAGCCGTCCGCGAGCATCTCTCTCACCTGCGTTTCAATAGCTTGCTTTTTCGCAGTCGAATAACGGTAAGGTGGAAGGCGGAAAGATTTCTCGCTTGTAAGCTCTATGTCATGTTTGACATACGGAGTTTGACGCAGCGGGCTGGTCCCGAAAAAAACATTGCCGAATTCCGCTAAAAGTTGTTTTAATTCGGCTGCTTTTTTTCGCGGAAAACCGTGTCGAACCTCATCAAAGAAATTTTTCGGCGGTGTAAATATTTCGGGCGACGTATTATCGACGCGCGTAAGAAAGATCCGGCGACGTCTCTCCGCGCCTACGTGTATACAATCAAGCTTATGGTCCTGAACCACCTCTTGCGCTTTAAGCCAAGTTTTTCCGAAAATCGCGTCTGCGTCTAAATCATCACAAATTAAAAATTAAATTTGTTCGCTTTGCCCGGCAATCGTAACGGATACCTCGCACGCTTCTCGCACTTTCATTTTATATTTTCGGCAAGACGTGTGCGCAATTATTTCTGTCTTAATACGGGGTATCTCGGGCGGTACAAATTCAGATTTTATAAAGGAGTCGCTAGCTCCAGAATCCAATAGCGCGTTAACTGTGCGGCTGTTTATCGTAACAGGTAAATAATTGATAAGCGGCTTGTCTACGTTGACTAAAGTGACTATTGCGCGGCCCTTTTCGGGGCACCGTTCGTCGCATTGTCCGTTGCCCCGCGATAGTTTTCCTGCTCTGGCATTTGATTTTTACGCGGGCAATCCCGGTGCCAATGCCTCTCGGGGCAAAAATGACAGCGCGGTAAATTTTGTGCAGGTTTTTGTTGCGCGGGCACGTGCGGAGTAGATTTTAATTATTATTAATTATTATTATTAATTAATTTATTTGAACGATCAAAAAAAAATCACAATATAATACATTTGGCATTTTCACAGTTCACACTGATTATCGCAGTTTTTTCGAGTTTAATACAACGAATTTAATACATATAAATGTACTCGTCACTTAATCATATTAATACTATAAAACACGCATGTCACAATACAGATTTAGAACTAAAAAATTGTGTAACATAAATTAAAGCACGCCCCAATATACAATTTAATGTAATTACGATCCAAATACGATCCAAAGAGATCAGGCGTGTTCGGTAAGCGTTAGCAAATGCAAATGTTTGCGCATCGCCGTCTTAAATCGCGAGAGTGATAGCACAGTTCTAATGTTCAGAGGAAGCGAATTCCAGAGGCGCGCTCCCTGGTAATTAGCCAATCTGACTCCCCACTTGTACCGGTAACTACTTTTTGATTTCGTCCTGTGATATATGACTTTATCCACTGGACAGCGGCTCTAGAGAACCCCATCCTGATTAACTTGTGAAGCAGCTTCGAGGGAGAGATTGTGTCAAACGCCTTGCTAAAATCGAAAAGGAGGAGGATAGTCAGCAGTTTTTTTTCGTTGTTAATTCCGTCACGAATATCCTCCGTCAATCTAAGCAGGGCTGTTTATGTGCTATTGTGCTGCCTAAAACCTGTTTGCCGAGGGTCGAGAGTTTTCATTGAGGTCATTTACTCAGTTATTTGGTCGTGGATAATTTTCTCCAGGACCTTGGAGAGGAAACTTAGTAGGGCGATTGAGCAAAAGTCCGTAAATGCGAATGGATTCGTGATCTTTTTCAGTGGCACAAGATGAGCCTTTTTCCAGGCCTTAGGAAAAGCTCCAGTGGACAAGGGGGTGTTGAAGATATCCACTAAGTAAGGGCCTATAGCAGGCAGTGACTTGGCGATAACGCTGAGAGGAATTCCGTCTTCACCCTTCGCCTGTGAAGAAAAGTGAGCAACAGCCAGCACAACTTCCGAGAAAGTGACCTCCCTGAAGGCGAAGCCCTCCTCACTTGCCGTCAATAAGATGCCATCTAGGTCCACATCACGTTCGGTCTGCGATATTGACACTTTAGCGAAGTGGGCATTTAACACATCCGGTGTGAAGCCATGTAGCTCCTCTCGTTCCTGCTTCAGAAGTCCAAGTCACTTAAGTTCCCTCCAGAAGTTTTTATTGTTTTCCAGGGTATCAAATATTCTCCTCTGGATAAAGGCCTCTCGTGCCTCAACGGTGCATTATTCCGCTTGAGCAATGAGAGCGGAACTGCAACTCCGGGTCTTTTTCATCAGTTCGTCTGTAACGTCTACCAACAGCGTCACGCTGATTATAGAGGTCTTGTAAGTCAGCGTCAATCCAAGGTGGAAAACACTTTTTTTTTTGCTTAAACTCTTTTAAAGGCGCAAGCTCGTCAAACACTCCCATAATGCAATGGCTGAAATGGTCCAATTATTCATCAATATCACCGCTTGGATGTCCAACAGGTGACCAATTGCATTCAGCAAGAAGAGATAAAACCTCCGCCCGTTTGATTGATTTAAGGTCTCTGTAGAAAAAGTTTCCAGGAGCAGAAGGTTTGTTGTCTCGACGTCGATTGTAACATCAATGATATTGTGCCTGCTCGGAAAAGTTGCCATTACGTTGTTCATGTTAAGCACTACATCGCTATCATCGATAAGAATTACGTCAATCCACGTGTGCGAGTCTCCGACGTGATGTGTAGCCCCATGCTCAATTAATTTAAGATTTAGTTC
>UCOL01003986.1:0-16373 GCA_900474335.1 Ormyrus nitidulus
GTTTGAATTATTTTTAAGATAGTGTGTTATCTAATTTCAAAGAAACTTAAATTTAACACTTAAGAATATTTTCAGTGGTATGCATGATAGAAATAATTTTAATGTCGTTTACTATTAAAATTATCTTGCTGATATAAAAAATACGTTTAGCGCGCGCGAAGCGCGCTTGGATGGTGCTAGTTGTGTAAAATTTCGATGTCAATGAAGCTTTGAAACTTTTTCGCTTTCATTTCATCTACAAACTCAAGAAGAGTGATCTGTAGAAAAGCAGCTGTACAATTTATTCTTATTTAAAGGAATGAAATGCAAAATGTAATAAAAATTAAATGAGATGCAAATTTCATGATAGATAAAGTCTGCTGCATTGAAAGTGAATCTTTAAATTTGTGAACTTATATTGAACTGCTGGTGAAGCGTAACAGATTTGCGATGCAATCACTTTAACAAACTTGTATACGATACAAGCAGATTTACTTCCATGAAACTTTAAAGTACAGAATCGAGCATTTCTTTTATAAGTTTGCTGCTTTATAAAATCATATTATTTCTTTAAAATTATAAATTACTTGAGCAACATGATGTCTCCTGTTATTTTTATGCAACTTTTTAACGAAGAAAAATAAGAGCTTTTCAGCTTACGAAAGAAGTACGTATTTTAATGATTAATGAGTTGAAGATACACAGATTTTTAATTCCATTTCAGTCACTCAATTATTTAATTTATGATTGAAAAAGTGTGTTATTTTGCATATAAAATAAAAATTTAGACCCTGCAAACTTATTAATGTTCATTCGAATGTATGTAGAAAAAAATAGATATTGATAATGAGTCCTTTAAACAATCCGTGCTTAATAAATTTTATTTTATCTTATTTCAAGCCTATATAAATGTTAAACAGAGGATTTTCGCCGAATTATTAAACTCGTCGGTTCCGATAAAAAATAAAAGAGTATCTTCGTGATTTAGTTTGCACTAAATTGTACCCTGAGGGATTCTCCGAGCCTTCGCCGATAGAACCTTAAATTAAAAGAATTGATCACCACAGCCCCTTTCAAAATTTTAAAATATCCTAAAATTTCATACATAAACCGAAATACTTTTCTACTCCCTCCATCCATTCCATTACATAAAGAATTGAAAATGAATAGGTTCTTTCTTTCTGTAGCAGAATCTCTACGAGGTTTCGCTCCTCTTTCATTCATGTTTCATGTACAATTCGAATTGGGAACCAATTTTTTGACGCACTTTTTTAACATTCTTTTTATCTTCTTTTCACGATTCTTGTAGCTCCATTACTCCGAATCGCATTTCTTCTCTAAAGTTATCAGCGCGCTATTTTTTTATCTCCCTTTCGCGATTTTTATAAACTCCATTGCTCTGAATCGCATTTCTTTTCTGGAGTTATTAAGCGCTATTTTTTTTTTTTTTTTTTCAACGTTTGCTTCATTAACGATCGCCTTAACAGACGCGCGAGTCTCTCGAGACATCTGGACTCGTTCAAGTGGATTACAAATCTAAAACTACTTAAAACGCGACACTTGGTGTAAGGGGGGAAACTCTCTCGGTGCGCATTTTAAATCAATCGAGAAGTCAGCGGAGCGAAAGGTGATAGAGACGAGAGAAAGAGCGAGAAATGGAGCAAAAAGAGGCGAGAGAGAGAGAGAGAGAGAGAGAGAGAGAGAGAGAGAGAGCGGGAGACAGGAAAAATAATGAAATTGAAAAAAAAAGAGAAGGAGCTGAAAGCCCGGACGACGGGCGGAAAATCGAGCAAGGCAATTAGCGGAGCTAAGTTTCCCCCAGCGGCGCGGAGAAAGCGAGGCGGCGGCGGTGTGCGTTCGCAATTGGCCAGCGGGCAGCGTCGGCTAACTAGTTTATCTCTTAACTCACCCCTCGATTTTGGACCCTCTCTCCGCTTCGTCGCCGGGGCCGGGCCTCCTGCTCCCTCGCTCTCTTTTTCTTCTCGTTTATCTATCTATCCGTCTGTCTGCCCGGCTGTCTGTCGATTTGAGCCCCGCGCGCCGCGGCGTGTCTGCGGGTCCGGGGGGGAGTTGGAAAACTTTGCTTGCTCGAGGCGCTGCGCCGCTCCTTTTTCGCCTCCCCCCCAAGTTTTTAAGTGCTCGATGCTGATGGCGGGGAGGAGCCACCGGGGGCAACACGTGGAGGAAATTATTAGGCCGATAATCATTTGAAAGCTAAGCTGAGGAGGTGTGTGTGCATTATTAGCTATTAGCAAATGGACGGGACTGGAAAAGTTTTGTGTACCTTTTGGGTAACGGTTGTAGTAGTTAAATAAGGTAACTCGAACTCGTTACATAAATACACTTAAAAAAATTGCTGGCAATAAAAGTAAAACAATATCCCTAAGAAAGATGTGAAAGTGTAATTTAACCAGTTTTCTAAACAGACAAAGTTCGGTTAGATTTTATTGAAAGGATTAACCGATAGCGAAACTTTAAAGAGGATTACGAATAAAATGTAATCACTGTCCTCGGATAACAGAATCGACTGTTGTACTTTAAGCCACAATTTTCATTTGTTACTTCAAATATCGCGCGGGGGGATTAAATGATAAAAATGATTTTTAATTTCCAAGTTTTCATTAACTTCTTCATTTCGGCAACAGCGACAGTTGCTCCTCCGCAGAAAGCAAGAGATAATTGCGAGAGTGTTATTTTTTACATTTAATTTCCGGTTAGCTCTTAGCTTTTAATTAGCGCTTTTAATTTTGTTTCATTCACGCAGAGCTATACGCGAGCGGCTCTGGAACGAAAAAAAAAGCGCTGCCCCCGTCGGGCTGCATTAAAAAGGCTTTCTCTAAATATTTCACATCTCATTCTTCGCCCAGCTTCATCTTCGTCCTCCTCCTGCTAAATACATTTCCAACGTGTTCCCTCTAATACTCTTAGCCTCTCTCTCGTCTTGCGAAAGATAAGAAAAAAAAATTAATAACTCACCGATGCTTCTTCTTTTTTTTCCAGACTTTAATCAAGACGGACGAACGGACAATATCAGCTTCATGATAAAGCGGGTGAAAGTGCACAGCGGCGACGCTCTCCGGGACCCGAACTACCGCTTCCCCGGCAACTACGGCGTCGAGAAATACCTGGAGCTCTTTTCCGGTTAGTATCCCTGGGCTCATGAATGCTCCGGCAGCAACAGCGGCAGCAGCAGCAGCAGCAGCAGCAATTCAAATAGTTGAAATAGTTAAGCGCGCGCAGCCGCCGAATGCCGAGGCAACTAAAATTTTAGCTTGCTTAGACCGCTAAGCCGAAACTCGGTCCCGCCGCGCCTAGCCTCATAATTAACTGCCAGATTCCAGATTCGTTGTTGCCTGGTTTTAGCGCGCTCACCGCTCCACAATGCTCGCGACAAGCGCGTCTAACCTCGGCGTTAATTATTTTCCATAAGGCCGGCTAAATCCCCGCGCCCCTCCCCGCGGCTTGTTTTTACCGTTTTATTTGGGGCTTTTATGAGAAATGTGGCGGCATTGTATGGCTTTTTATGCGGGGATTAAAACCAGAGCCCGCCGCGCGGTATTGAGTTGTTTTTTCTTTGTTCTTCTTCTTTTTTTTACGGAAAAAAGTGTAGAAAAATACTTGGCATTTTAGCCTTTTTAGAGCTTCTTTTTAACGACGCGTCTGACCATACGGCGACTTTACTACTGCTCAATCTTAAAAGCAAAATTTTCCGTTCGTCTTTATACAATCGTTTGAAAGGGTACAAAGTGTTATTTACCCGA
Organism: Ormyrus nitidulus; assembly: GCA_900474335.1. Taxonomy (NCBI): domain Eukaryota; kingdom Metazoa; phylum Arthropoda; class Insecta; order Hymenoptera; family Ormyridae; genus Ormyrus; species Ormyrus nitidulus. The sequence goes on from UCOL01003986.1 coordinate 3,741, forward strand.
GTATAAAAAAAAAACATGAAAAAGATTTCAAAAGTTTTTCCATAAGTGCACTTTAATATTTTCAGAATGGAGATGTTTTCAGAGCAATATTGGCAAACTTAAATAACTCGGCAAGTTTTCCAGAAATTCTCTTTACTCAACAAAGCAATTTAAAACGGCGAATCTTCGCAAATCTTTTTACAATTTGCGCTGTATATCTACGATTTCACAGTTCATTCCTTCCCTCGGCAACGTAAAGCTCGGCGTATCATTCTTCCGATCTAATAAATTCAGAAAGTCCAGGATAAATATCCGACTTAACTCTCCGCAAGAGCTCGCGGGCAAAGCGCGTATAAAAAGCGAGGGAAACATCAAATAAAGGATGTAATCCCTCTGTTTCTCCGCTTGTCTATACGGCGAACTGTCAGTCTGTTTATTACTCGCCTCTCCTTCCCCCCTTCGACCGCGGCTCAGTTAGGAAAACTCGATTGAAGAACCGCGGAGGATAACCGCAGGAGGGGAAAGAGACAGCGGCAAAGGGCCGAGAGAGAGAGAGAAGTTCGCTTGTATTACGAACGTGATAGGAATTCGCATGACCGCCGTGTGTACGGCACCTCGTGTGTCTTTGTGCTCGAAACAGCTGGAGGGGTCGGAAAAGACGGGGGCCGGCCGCGAGTCTTTGGCTTCTAACTTGAGTTCCCCGAGTTTTCTAACTCCACCCCCTTCGCACAGCTGCCGGTCTCCCGCCGCCGCCGCCGCCTTTCTCCGCCGGCGGTCAAAACAAAGACCGACTCGGCCAACAGTGCTGAACGACGTACGATGAAGCAAAGAGCGCGATTTCTGCTCGTGTGTATCAAAGGATTTACGGCTGTACTACTGTGTGCTCCACCAAAATGTTATACGGCTTTGCCCTTTTTCAATTCAAATACGGGCTTAGCTCGTCTTATTTTTTTTCTTTTATTTCTGTTCTTCTTTTTATTTTTAAATAAATTGAACAGCAGCAAATTGCAATGGCTAAATTGTCTGGCAGAATGGACTACTTGGAACTATTCGAACAACAACCATTCAGAGTACATAATTGCATTGTTCTAGAATGCAATATTAATAATGTCGGCATTTAATAACCTCTACGTTGTAAATTCTTTCGTAATAACTTTAGCATCATCTATTTAGTTCGCATAGAAATGTTCTAATCAACCTCGGAAAAAAAATGGTAAAATATGTAAAAGAAATCTAAGTAGATATAGGCGTCGTTTTCTAAACTTGCTCTCTCCCAAACTCGATCACCTGAACTTCGATATGCGAACACGCAGTTGCCGGGGACGTGAGGCGAACTAGCGAACTTTAAGCACTTTTTACATCAAGCCCGGGGAAATCGAATTTTGTTTTAAATCAGAAAAGTTACGGCCATACCCACTTTTATACAGCGCCAAGTTATACGACTAGGCTCGAAGGCGCTTAGTTTTTGGCATCCCCCCATTCGGGAAATTTGAATTTTTATCGAGCCTCTCACTCCTAGAGACAGGTATTTTTCATAATTCCCGTCGTAAAATCGCTGAGCCATAGACGCACCTCTCCCCCGTTGGCCACCCCCTCCGTCCCGTTCTACGACGGTCCAAGAAACCCAGAGGAAAGAGAGCAAAAGGAGAAGCAGAAGAAGAAGGGCCGTGGTTGAATTCCCCGGCGGCAAACATTTCTCATTATTGACGGCTGACCGGACCAACAGCAGCGGCAGCGGCGGCGGCGGCGGCGTTCACAAAACTTTGAAATGGAATAAGTTGCATCCCCGGTATCTTGCCGATACCGGCGAGTAACATCCCCTCTGATATTTCCCAGGGGCGACTTATTTTTTCTCCGTTTTCCTTCGTCTTCGTTTTCCCGAAAAAAAGAGAAGCACCCCCCCACGTGGGGGTTATACTCCCTCCAGGTTTATATCGGCAAGTACGTGGCGTATCTGCTCTTTGATATCGCTTAAGAGCCCGCGGTTTATTTGAATATTCGGACCGGGAAATATGATTCGAGAGTCTGGGGGGGCCGGGCGGAGTGCTGAAAAAGAAACGAGATTATTCCGGTTCCGCCGGATTAAGCACCGGGATAGCGGTCCGCTGAGATTGCGATAATGGGATTTTACGACAAGAGGATGAAAGACTGAAAAAAAAAGAGAGAGAGGGCCGTCCCAACCACACCGACGCGCACGCACACGCCGAGACTATATATATATTCCACGCGGCCGCATTCATTTCCCCGCGGTACTGAATATCGCGCTCTCTCTCTCTCTCTCTCTCTCTCGTACACAACGTCGTCTGCGTTCAGTTGCGCGACCATTAGAGGAACACCCGGCTCTCGTACGTGTATGTGTACGAGAGCTATCGAAAATTTTTTCCTATTGATTTCGCTGCTGCTCTCGCCGATGGGCTTTTACGGCCCCCCGCGAAGAAATCGACTTTCTTCTTTTTTTTTTCCTTCCTCCTTCATCGCCGTAAAAAGTAATGGGATCGAGCCGTAAAATTTTTATAGGCGACTCGATACATTTTTAACTGGCGCGGCGTAGCTTTTCGGAGGCGTCGCTCGGCTTATTATTGCTGATTTCGAAGAGGAGCCGCCGAGCTTTAAGCGGTGCGTTCCTCTTTCTTTTAAAGCGGCACACTCGCCGACGACCCGGGTAATCGGTGATTTCTACGCTGAACGCTCGAGTCGTAAAACGTATTCGATCCTCGCCGAGAGAGAGAGAGAGAGAGAGAGAGAGAGAGACAGAGAGAGAGGGAGAGAACATGAATTGTAAAGGTAATATTTTCGAGGGTTCTGTTCCTATTGGGAAAGTTAAGAAATATCGAAGGTTTCGACTTCCGAAATACAAGGGTAGAAGCTGTATTTTTATACCCCGTGAGCACGGACCGATGTCTTATCTTTATTTGCCTCGTTTGTTATCTCAGCCGATGTCGGGGCGTGATTAAATGTGCATGTTTCCGCATTTTAGCCGTTTATTATCGGACGACACGGGTTACAATGAGAGATATCGAAACAATTTATTTTAACTTGCTCCCCCCCCCTTATCAAAAGCACATATTTGTCTTTATTTCCTTGCGCTGAATTTGATAAGGATCAAATTAAATCGATCGCCACGCGCGAAACGAACCGTTCGTCGTCTCTCTTCGCCTCCTATATTTTTCGAAGGCATTAAACGCTATATATACCCGATAAAATATGTCGACGACGCGCGGAGCGTGCAGTAATAAAAATAGCTTCGCTCTCTCAAGCGCAAATCTCGATGTAACAACTCCTGCAAACCTCTTTCATTTCATTTACAGAGGAGGACTACGACGCATTCTGTCTGGCTTACATGTTCACCTACCGGGACTTCGAGATGGGCACCCTGGGACTGGCCTGGACGGGAGACCTCAAAAACGCCGGCGGAGTCTGCGAGAAGAATGGGGTGAGTCGCTCGAGCCAAGCATCACCCTTTACTTATCTTCATTCGCCCGGCGGCCGTTCTTCTTTATTTAAACGAGATTACAAAGCTTCTTCGCGCGCGCGCCGCTGCTCGCATCGACATCGCAGTTGATGTCAAGCCGCGAGGAAACTGGGTTAAACGTGTCCGCAGCTCTTCCCCCGAAAACGGAAGACAAAGGCAAGCGGCTGATAAATAGTCGAGATCCTTCGCTCGCCCTTTTCTTCCTCTCGCGTTTATCCCGGCCGCAACTATTTAGATGTCTCGCTCTCGTGGATTCGATCTGTTACTCGGGGATAAATCGGCCTTTTTCATGGAAATCTAGCCCGTTCTTTGAACGTAAGCAGAGCTTTTTGAACCAAATTTTTCGCAGTGTATAGCGAGATAATATTGCTGTACGAAGCGCGAGAGCGCTATTTGTCTTTCACTTGATCGGTGGGAAGTTTTAATTGACGTTATCGTTAATTATTTTCGAGCGCGCAAAGTTCAAAAAAGCTTTTAACGGCTATGTATGCATAACGACGTTAGGCCGTCGTTCTAAATGTGCGCGCACAATATTTTACGCCTCGCGCGTTTACACTTTTATCAACGAGCGCTTTTTTTTTAACAATCCTCTATGGACTGTTATTTTACGATAACGGCGCAATCCATAAGTTCCTTCGAAATCGCTGAACCGCGAAATTTTCGCACGCAATTTTAAAGGAAAAACTTTTTTTATTTTTTCGCGCGACACGCGAAGCGTAAAAATAAGTAGCTTCCCGGTCGTAACTCTAATATCACTTCAATACTTTCATGCAAAGTCACTAGAAGTACGGTTTGATGCTCGAGAAACTTTAAGCAACATCCGCCGGAACTTACAAGCTTAGTTTTAGCCTCGACACCTTTGCTGTGTTTACACCCAAGTTTACAACTCCCTTGTCGCTTATTTTATTTAGATGTAATTTCTGATTTCTTTTTTTTTTTAACAATTTTTTAAGCATTTTTAAGCATTATTTTCTCGAGAGCTTCCCCTGGGTAAACAACTGCAGTAGATTTGTAGTTTTCTTCCCTCTAATTTTGAACGAATTCTGATTCTACTTTCGAAATGGAACTCGCTTATATCCCACGGGATCCTCTTTTTAGTTGCTATCCAAGCAAATTTACTTTGGTTCGTTGCACTGCATATTTGAAATTAAAATGTATTTTTCTGCGAAAGTTTCATTTAAAATTAAATATTCAAAATTTTTTGATTCACAATAGATTTAATGTTATATCAATAAAAAGTTACAATTTTAATTAATCAACTTTGTTTTTACACGATAAATTGCACTTTTATTACTACAATTGCAAAGATTGTCAACGCAAATTATATAAAAAATTTTAATCAACAGAAAATGATTAAAACTTTAAAACGAATAAAAACAGAGCTCGCGTAATCAAACTCAATAACCTGTCAATGCTCTAAACAAAAGCGTGCATCTTCATTTTTTTCCACACACGCGACTGAAAACCGCGGCCAAGCAAATTCCAAAGCTCCCCTTTAACCCCCCAGCTACCTTCAATTTATCTCATCATTACAAAAAAGCCGGCGGATTCAATGCGCGCGCGCGCGCTAAGAACAAAGCAACAAAACCGAAGGCGCGCGGGAGTGAAAAAAAAAAACTGCACACACTCTCGCACGCTCCAGCGGCGTAAAGGAGGAATCCGACTGAGAGAAAGAGAGAGAGAGAAGCAAAAAAAAGGACGGGGAGAGAGAGAGAGAAAAGGGAAAAGTCAGAGATGAATAAAGGCGCTGCAGCGTTCAATCGAGATTCGGGCGGAGAGGCACGCGGGCGAACGAGGCCAGCCAATCGAAAGCTCCATGGAGAATGGGAAGGAAATAAAAGGGAGGCAAGAGAGCGAGAGGGAATTCGGCATGGGTGTGTGCGCGAGGAGAAAAAGAACTGCGGGCGTTATATATCCCGAGCGTTGCCTTTTGTGCAGTATCATACACGGGAATATCCCATTAGTTTGTTTAGGAATATCGTGATAAATTATTGGGGGGAAAAGGATTCCGCCAACGGCCGACGGCCGTTTGATTAATGATTTTAACGGTTTCTGACCATTATTTGCTTCGTGAATTTGTAACGCATTGTTTCTGCTGCGGTATCGAACTAATTTTTCTATAATTTCATAAATCTTGAATGAATCAATTTCACTCAAGAACGATTAAGTTAATGATTTTCTATACATCAAAAATTTAATTCGTTAAAGGCGTTCAACTTAGCGATTGACAGCATCAATAGATACAATTATGTTTTATTAAAAACTGTTTGTTTAATCAACAACCATAAAATTTTTAAATTCGTCATTTCGATAAAAATTGAAATCATTAAAAATCCGCTTCCTCATTTCCACATTCCCACCTAGGCAATAAAAAATTAACCATCAACAGACAGTCGAGCAGGATTACGTAACCTTAGCTCGTCAAAAAGGAGCGAAGGCCCATTGAACGGCGCGTAAATATCCGCTTATTCGCGTAACAAAGCGCTTTAATTCAAAGCTCAATAAAAGCCGCCGCGCCATAGTCGGCAGCTACTTGGCTCCGCACAAAGCGAGAGACGCGCAACCCGAGAGGACCATAGAAGTCACCGAAGCAGACGCGAGGGGGGGAAGAATTGCCGAGCGCGTGTTATTTCGCTCAACAGGCCGCCCTCCCCCGATGAGCTTTTTCGAACGCGTGAATGCGCCGCAAATGTATGCCGATCGGGCGCGGAGCCCCGTCAGCCGAATGCCCGTCAATCGGACGTACTACTTGTCGAGCGGACGGACCCTTAATTGACCCCCTTTCGACGCCCGGTCCGCGTTCTCTTTTGCTTTTTTCTCTTGTTTTCGTCTTGTTTCCTTGGCGAAGGTTCGAGCGAGTCAAATGACGCGTCGCGTTTGCGTAAGTTGAGTGTTTCGCGACGGGATTCGCGCTAACGAGCTAATCGGACGAGGGGCTGGGTGAATGCGCTATGATTTTTACTATATATTTGTTATTTTTTACGGTTCTCGTTTAACGACATGCTTTGTAATTTCGAAAGGAAGCTTATATATACATTTTTAAGAAATTTAACCGAAACTTGTTATCTTGCTAAATTTTATTGAAAATAAAATGTTTATTCATGACTTGGCTTTGGGATTTGTAGATATAGTTGTAGTCCCGTTGGACAAAAGGTCCTCCGTACTATCCAGTTCCTGAATAATCCGATTTTCATTTAGATAGGGTAGATAGCCAAAATTCAGCCCTGGATTAAAAGACGTACCCCAAAATTTTCGAGCGGAAAATGAAAAGAATCGGGATACGATACTATGTGCTTCAAAAGTTTTAACCAATAAATTTGGTCCATTGATTTTTTTATTTTAAAACTGCAAATATACCTTTTTTTTACTGCTTTGACCGAAAATAAACTTAAAGCGTATAAAATATTCATTTTATATTTACTAGTTTATTTTCAGCGCGTCCCACTTATATTCGTCCGTTAAAAAAAAACCTATTACCGCTTTTTATCCAAGTTTTACCACTTTATATATAAAATAGGGTTTATTGATAAATTTTGTAAATATAATTTCAATCAGAATCAAAGGCTAATGAATACTAATGCCCTCATTTACAATCAATTTATTCCGTACTTAACAATGACGGTTAACGTTCCCGTCGTTTATGGGATTATATCCCGCGACCCTCTTCAGGCCAAATTGCGTGCATTTAATATCAGACGGTTGACATTTATAGCATATTAAGCATACGCAATTTGTCCGGGAGAGAAACATCATGCCTAATTGTAAAGAAATTATTGACAACGACGTTGTAGTCTCAAAATACGTAAAATTGTACTTTAGATCAGCTACATTTAACTTTTTTTTTTGTTTGCATTCGCTACGACTTTCAACAGATTTTTCAAAACCCCCTTTACAATAAAACTGAACATTTGAATCGCCGTCGTAACAATAACTTTTCTTCTCTGCTTTCAGCATTATCGAGGCAGCATGAAATCCCTAAACACAGGAATAGTTACTTTATTGAACTACGGTAAGCACGTGCCACCTGCAGTCTCCCATGTGACGCTCGCTCACGAGATTGGCCACAATTTCGGCTCGCCGGTAAGACATATAAACTTGTTTTTCGCCACCCTCGACGCAGCTGCACAGCTGCTTCTCTTTCTCTCTTTCTCTCTCTCTCTCTCTCTCTCTCTCCCTCTCTCGCGGAAGGGAGAGGAAAGGCTACAGCCAGTCGTTCCCTCTCTATAGATCCGAGTCTTTACAGCGCGGCTAAAGTCGCGATCTCAGCGCCGAGGAATCGTAAAGCGCTCGTTTTTTCGAATTCGCGCCGGGATAATAATCGTTTGTAAGACGACGAAAATCCCGTTAACAATCCTCGCAAGCTGCACCTTCGGCAGTAAAAGGCGAGACAGAGAAAGAGAGAGAGAGAGAGAGAGAGAGAGAGAGAGAGAGAGAAAGGGGAAAAAGGAGGGGGTGCAAACAGGAGGCTGAGATACGATGGTTATTAAACGACACGTTGGCCTCTTTATCGGGCTTTAGCACGATCCCGAGCAGTGCACGCCAGGCGGGGAGGACGGCAATTTCATAATGTTTGCCCGCGCGACCAGCGGCGACAAGCGCAACAATAATCGCTTTAGCCCCTGCAGCCTAAACGCCATCAACCCCGTGCTCAACACCAAGGCTCGCTCGACGAAGGGCTGCTTCACCGGTGAGTACAACCAAGCGCCCACGCCTTCATTCGTCGTCTACCCTCTCTGTGTGTCCCGCGCGGCCTCTGCAAACTTGCTCTCGACCCCCCCGACCGAGCCCCATTGTCATTCGGGAGGTTTATTTCCGCCCGATGCCAACTGACCGGCTCTCTCCTTCGAGCCGAGAGCCGTGTTACCGAGGACTAATGTGGCACGATCGGGGGCTGCGAGATACTTTATTTATTTGCTTGATTTTCTTGAGGGGAAAGAGGTCGAGCGATGTGCTATCTGAATATTGAACCTTTTTGTTTGTTATGGTAGACAATGTTATCATTATCATACAGGGTAGAATTTGCATTATCAAATCTATTTTAAAAGTTAATTTCGAAATATAAAAAAATGGAAATATTGATATTATACAACACCTTCCTTATTGTGTCTAAAGGAAACTTCTGAATAAAATCGTAAAAATTTCGCGACATAAAAGGAAAGTTACGTATACGAATAAACTCTAATTTTCTACTGCCCCATAACATTAGCCCGTTAATTCGCAGAGTATTGCCATATAAAATTGCATTGAATGCCTTACTAAACCACGCGCTTCATATCAGCCCAATCAACGCATCGCGCATTCGAATTCAAATAGAGCCCCATAACGCATGCACCAACCGCGCGGGATCAAAAGAAACAAAAAAACCTTGCTAAACTAACTCGAGATCCCCCCCCCCCCTTTACACCACAAACCCAGAGAATATTACCAGAATTGATCGGTTAGCTCTCCGACAGAGCCAGCCGGGTTACATGCGTAACTACGCGGTCGGATATCGCAAGTCCCTCAAACATCGTGCGCGCAAGTTCGCCGCAAAGCTCTCTCGACTCAGCGCGCGCTCGCGCGTTATATAGACTGGCGCGCGAGCGCGGAAAAGCGATTAAAGAAGCGGCGGCGGGAGACGGTCACGTATACGGCGCAGCCGGGCGATATATATATCGTTTTCAATAATCCGACGCCGCCCGTATTTGCAGTACTCGCGTCGAATGGCACGCGCTGCTGCCGCTGCTGCTGCTACTACTACTCGGCCTCCCCTTTGGAATGCACTGCACCGTTGCAGTGCCGGCGACAGTTGCCGTCTGGCTGCGTCTTTACCTTGCATACACGAGCGGAACGTGCGAGGGAATCGTATTAGAACGTGACGGCGAAGATTGTCGGGGGAGGGGTTAAGGGAGAATGTCGACTCGGCGCTTTTCACCTGTCTTATTATTCTTTCATATTTTACCAAGGCTTGAATTTGACGAATCGGCCCGAGAGACTCGGCGATGCAATTCTTTAATAGTTTTCTTTTGCGAGGCGCTTTCAGCGGGCTCGACTGATGTACGGCGTGTCGTAGAGTGGGAAAGTTGTTGGGGAACAAGTCATTTGATAAAGTGGATTTTTAGACGAGTTTTTATAACGTCAATTTTATCGTTGAATGATGGACGGAACAGTGAGGACAAGTGACGTTAAGTGGTTCGATAGAGTTTATTTGGACGGTGGAATAATTAGGACGCGTTACGATTTTAAATAATCTTCTTCTTTAAAGCTTGGAATAAATCCTGAAAATGAAAATTTTATATACTTACTGCTGACCTAAAGTATTCCGACACGTGTCGCAAAGGGGATCCAAAATAAAAGTGCGACGTTCCGATAGAAAATAATGGTCCGGAAATTTGAAAGAAAAAGGTCTTCTAAAATATAGTGTTCTTATATGTAAATTATATAATACTACTTTTGTTTCGAGTAAAAGAATTTTTCATTTGTAAAATAATCCAGAAATTTTTTTACATTGAAAATATAGCATTTTTGATGCTTCTATTTTTTTGCATAGAATGGGTTGAGCAGAAAATATTTTCACTGAAATAATTTCCGCGTTCTATTTCTTCCAATTTAGAGTATATTTTGTGCAAGTCGTGAATCTCAAAAACACGTACCAGTAACGTTATATTACGCTTTAAGCATTCAGCAAACAGACATACATTTGAGAATTTATTTAAAATTGAATAAAACTACATTTTAAAATACGCTTGATTCGGGTAGCACAGAAAGTAGAACGTAGTAAATTTTATTTTATAAATAAAGTTAGTTTTTTTTTTATAAAAAATAGTCTTTGACAACGTATAAACTTTGAAGTTATCAATAAAACATTTTTTTTATTCCCTTCGCACTATAGAATCAATAGTTCTATTTCATCATGGAATAAAATAAAAATATCGATGTAACCTAACGCAAGCTAATTTCGCCGAAAAAATATGCGATAAACTTAATAATGTGAACTTATCAATTTAATGAGTTAATATCATCAATTTAATAAGTTAATATCATCAACTTAGTATTTTTTTTTTATGTAACAAAGATGTAAGAAATTAGAAATCACTATGAATTGTATGTTATCACGGCATAGTATATCTATATTGTGTACAATCGTGACGTCACACGAATTTTCGAAATATCTTTGCTAACAATCATTAAATTGAAAAAAGAAAAAATACGGAATTATTTTTCTATATTCTATATTATATTCTATATCAGGCGGGTTCGTTAGGGATCCACTACGTTGGAAAAAATAGTCCCAATGGTTTCCGTTAACTGATGATCTCTAGACGCAGACGGTGCCACCAGCGTATATTAGCCAACGGATGCAGGGCACGAGGTGGCCGTTTCAAATGCAAAAAAATTTCAAATACATTCAAGCCAAAGTGGCAAAAATTTATTTGCACTAATGTTTGTCCGCCTAGAGATAGCACGAACCAGTTTTTGGAAGTATAAAATATATAAGTAACACAGATGTAGAAGACATAATTATTATCTTTAAGGGTGAATCAATTTAATTTTTAATACCAATTTAACTCATTAAATTTCTCCACACACATCGCCGATGGAAGTTGGTTGCCCCTGGTTGTCGTAAACTATTTTTTGGAACGAGTGCTGATTTGTAGTCGTTCAAAGTGTTTCACACACATTTAATCTGTTTCGATGATATAGTTGCACAATGGGTATTTTTTCAGCCGCACTACGCCAACTGCTTTTCTTTTTAATCAAGAAGAGGTATAAATTACGAAACATTCATTATTAATTCAATCAGATTTTTAAGTCCTATTTTTATCAATTTATTATTATAATAACAAACTTATATGCTTTTTATAAATAAATTATTTTTTATAATTCTAGAAAAAACTTTCCATCGCCAAATAAATCTCAACACATTTTTATCTTTCTTCTTTTGGCTCCTCCTTTATACAATTAGCTGCTATTCGAAGAAGGGCCAAATCCGTATTCTTTTTGACAGGCTGGCAAGCTATTACTTTGTAAAGTTTAACCGCATTATTACGTTCAGGTCCTTGTACCATACTTCTGTCTATATTAATATACGGCAGTTCCGTTATGTTTTTAGAATCCGCATCATTAAAAGGCTCCGGATCTCTACTACTTCCTTTTTTTTCTGTGAGCTCTCGTGGGATGAACCCAGGATTTAGATGGAAAGTCGTCCTAAGAAATTTTAATTAAATATTAATGTGAAAATATATTGAAAAATGTACAAAAAAAGATTTTATTCAATTTTTAAACTTACTGATAGGAACTAAAAAACGGGTGTCTACTTTTAAAGACTGCGTAACTTAACGCTTCTATTACTTTTAAATATTGGAATTCCTTAACTTTAGAATCACCATGAATAGTATTGAAAGAGCTAAAGGAATAGTCCGTATCTTTCTGTTAAAACATTTTTTCAAATTAATTAAAATATCCAATGCTATTTTTAACATAAATATTTTTTATACAAACTTTTGAAGGGCTACTGCAAATATTATCGGCAAACTGTTGGTCATCTTTGGAAGCTGGAGATTCTAAACCACTACAAGTATCCGGTTTTATAAAAATGTTTAAGTTATAATTCTGCTTTCTGCTTCTCCCTTCATATTTTACATCACATTTTCCTAAATGTGTACGCTGTAAAATTCGTTATTAAGTGAGGACGACATGCTTAGAATAATAATAAATCAGTTCGATTTTATAGATTTACCGTGTTGTCGTCGAATGAAATTGTATTTCGCGAAGCAGTTCCTGAAGTTCCTGAAGTTTTTGTTTATTGACTTGTAGTGATGTAGCTAATAAATACTTCAGGGCGATGGACAGATCCACGTCATCCTTGCTAACTTTCATGCTTTTGAACTGAATTAAAATATATATAATTTTTAAACTAAATTAAAAGGGGGTGGCGTTAAAAAAGTATTTTAAATGAAATCAAGGATTCTATCGGTTGCCTTTATTTGTTTATAGATTATCAAATAACTCTTACCTGTGCACTGTTATCTAAGAAAATTTTAAAAGGTTTTCTAAGCGCAGTTGCAACTGGTTTAAATTCATCGCAACTGGTTGATATTTTCACGATTGTATCGCCAAAAGTGGAAATATAGGTTTCTTCCAATTGTGCAGTATAGGAGTTTTCATCATGTCTTTTTATGAATAAAAATGAACTCCCCAAT
>UCOL01003987.1:0-16374 GCA_900474335.1 Ormyrus nitidulus
AGTCTGGCGTCGAGGGCATATATACACACAAGCGCAGGGGGCAGCTTCCCCCCCACCGCATGGCGTCATTATATATACCTTCGGCTACGCGGCGCAAACATCCCTCTGTCGGCTTTTGCATCATCGAGCAGCCGCGTTATCTTCTTCCGCGAGGAGAGCGATTTAATCGCCCGGTTAATTTTCGCCGGCGGCGCTCCACTTCTCGAAACCGAGAACAGCTCTCTCTCGGCGTCTCCGTTTCCGGGCGCGCGTATCGTCTCGGCCGCGCGCCGGAGGAAGGCGAAAAACACCGTCCTAAATCTACGCGACAAAGAAGAGAAACTTGCCCCCCTTTTTTTGGCCCTTGTATCTCTTAGCGCGCTCGCTTATCTTTTTTGCTGCATTTATAACTGTTTTCTTTTTTTCTTTTTCGACGGAGAGAGAGGGAGAGAAAGAGGCGCCGGCAGCGAAGCTCTCAGCTCTCCGCGGAGGGACATTAATTCCCAGATCGACGCCGGGCGAAACGAGTTTTTTGCCTGGCCGGGCGTTTCGACGCTAGTTTTAATCAGTGCGACGGCGCGAGGGAAAAAGTTTGGAAAAAAATCTGGGAGGAGAGGAAGAGAGAGAGAGAGAACGGACGTAGCGGAAAATCCGGTGACAAGCGGAACCGGAAGTGACGGCAAGCCGATTAACATAAAGGGATTCGAGATCGTAAGGCGAGTGCTCGAGTTTTGTTGCCCCGTTTCCTCGAGAATCTCGTTTCTTCGAGCGTAATCGCTATTAAAAAGATGATACGAACTTGCATATTTTTTTAAGCGCGAGATATGTATTTTTTTTAGCGTCATTACTTATGTACGCTTTACTTATATTCACGACTTCAAAATGTATTATTTAAATTATTCAGCTGACGGTTTGTAAATAATATCCGAAAATTAATTCAAAGTGATGCAGCAGGTTGCCGCAGACGCAGAATTAAATATGAAATTATGTACAAAGCATCAGTTATCACACGGTTATATTTGTCGTAATTAATAAAATTGTATATTTTGATGCTATCGGCAGCTTTAATTCTTTTATAATATTTAGGTAGAGGTTGAAATTACTCGTCGCTGCTATCTTTGGTGTTAAACAAAATTTAATAAAACAAAACTTGTTTCACATTTTTTAACGACACATTTCGAATTAATGAACAATTTATTTCTAATAATGAAAATTCATTAATGATAAATATTGCATACGTAATATTTAATAGCATGCACAGATTCATAAATAAATCGTTCGTATACATCAAGATTATTCCCTTATTTTGAAATCGTGCTAAAAAAAAGAAAAAAACGATACGATAGAGTGAAAAAATTAATCTAATATTTATATCGGTGGATTAATATTTACTAACAAACATTGAGCTCCTCCTTTGTTTGCCACCACTTACCAGACAAGACCAAGAAGAGAATTATGAATAATTTGCATACCTTCATCCGTATTACAGCAGCCCAGCAAAGTTCCCTCAATTTTCGCGGTCTACACTGCAAGTTTAATCAAAACTAATCAGCTCCGAGTCTGCAGTCGGAATTCCCGAGCCCGAGCATCTTCCCATCGAGCCTTACCCTTTTTTCCCTCCGCTTATCAAAAACTCACCCCCAGCACGTACATCTCCTCTATTTTCATTCTTGCCCTCTAACAAACGCTCGGCGTAAATATCCGACCGAGCCAACCTGACACTGCCCGTCTCTCGGCCTCGATAATTCTCGAAAGCAGAGCCCCGACACGGCGTCGTCGGCCGTTTCTTCCTCTCGCTCGACGTAAAACTCGAGCCGGATTTAGCCGGGCGAAGGTGTCGGCGCTCCAGCCCGGCCTCTCTAATTAAAAGTGACATTTTTAGCTCGTCTCATCTTCGCACGTTCGTGCCCGGGCGTCTCGTTATGCCTCGGCCGAATGCTCCTTTCTCTCTCTCTCTCGGGCCCATGTTAAATTACACCCACATGCCACTCGCACGCGGCGGAAGCTAATGCTTTCGGCCGGCCTTATACAATTCCTTCGCAGCTCGCAAACAACGGGGGCAATGAATTTCTTTTCTCTCCCGCCTTGCCGCCGCCGCCCATCTTTTTTACTTCAAACGCAAGCGCCGCGCGCTCTTTTAATTCGCTGCGCCTTTTTTCGGTTTAATTAAAAACACGCCGAGGAGAGGCGAGGCTGCGAAGGACTTCAAGGCCGGATTGTATTGCTCGTCTCGAGATTAATGGCTCTCTCCTTTTTAGACAATTTTTGAGCCAGTCAGTAATTAATTATCTAATTAAATAAATTTCAGTTAATTAATTAGAGTTTTATCAGTGTAAATTGTAAAACGAGCTTTAACGCTGCTTTGAAAGGCACAAAGCACTCAAATTTATCGTCTACAATTTCAAATCCATTAAATTTAGCCACAAATCTAATTTGGCCGGTTAGAGTTTCAAAGCTTTTCGAAAGGTGAAAAACTACAACGAAAAAGCATTCTCTAATAAACGAGATAAAGGAAAAATCAAGCAAAGAACAGGGCGGTCAAATAAACGCACTCTCCTCTTTACTCGGCAAAGGCTGCCGCGGAGGAGAGAAAGGGAGAGAGAGAGAGAGAGAGAGAGAGAAAGGGACGATGTGCCCCCGCACGTTTCGGAAGGTAGATCGATTTTGTAGAAAGGATATTTAATCCTAAGGAAAGCCAGTCTCTTTGCGGCTCCGGCAGTCAACAGCATTCATTTCTCCCCCTTGGCTCTCTTTTTCCATATACATTCTCCTCGGGGCTCAGCTATGCAAGGTTCTCTTTTTTCTCCTCCTCGCGCCCTTTTCCTTCCTTTTTCCCTTTTAAGCTCACCTCCTCTTTCTGGTTTTCTATATATTCTTCTTCTTGTTTGCCTTCCGTTCTGCTTTTCTTTTCGCCTTGCTACATCCACCCTTTAAAGAAGTGAATTATTTACATAATGTATTTAAAAGGATCTATTTACGAATGCATGTTTGAAAAAGCTTTTCATCGAAGAAATTTCATTTCATCCGCTCCGCTCGTTTTTATATAAACAAGCCTTTCTATTGTATGATTTATACGCTTTTTAAAAGGAAACACGGTATATCTGTAAAAATGAAATTTTATCAAAGAGTCAGTTTAAATAAAGCTTTTATCCTTAACACAACTCTTTCTCTCTTAAACAATTCGCCACTTTCCCCGACGTCTTATCATTTGTCGCTTCTCGCGTCTCTCCGTCCCTTCCTCTCCTCGTTCCTCTCACTCGGTAGAGAGACGAAGGAGGGCAAGACTCGTTACGGTATCGCTTTGCAGCTCCGGTGCGAGCATTTCGCGCCGAGAGTCACGCCTCTCGGCGCAGAGCGGCAACAACCGTCGCAGCAGCAGCAGCAGCAGCAGCTGCAGTACAGCGTAGCGAGCGACCCTCCTCCTCGGCTTTATGCAAATCTCGCGATAATTTCGCGCATTTTTCATCCTGCCCCCCCTCATTATGCTCACGCATGCTCACGTACGAGTCGCGCTCTATATAGGTATATATACCGAGAGCGGCACGTGCACTCGTTTCGTACGGACGTTCGCGCGCCATTACACGGGTTAGGCGGCAGGCGGCGGAGGCGGAGGCGCTCGACCTGCTTCTGCTTCGAGAGCCACTAGAAATTTATGAATATTTACTCGCTGAAATGAGAGGTAAAGACGCCTCGAGAGGCGGCAGTCCCTCTCTCCCTCCCCCCTCTTCACTCTCTCTCTCTCTGTCGGCAAAACGAAGAGGACGACGAGGAGCAGGGGGGAGGGAGAGAGGGAGAGGCAGAGCGGTTGAGTAGTGTATATAGCGTCGGAGGTAGGTAGGCCGACTCTGCTTGTGATGGCTCAACGAGAGCGGAGGACTTGGGGGTTTTGTCCTTGGCAGATGTACATAATTAATAGCCTGCGTGAAATTCGAGATCTGCGCCGTGTCGCCCTCCCCCCCCCCCCCCTGTATGTACAGCACTTTCTTCGCGGTTATTCGAGCCGGCCCGTAAAAGCTCCTCCAACTCTTGGGCCGATGTGCCGCCGCTTTATTAAACGGATTTTTTCCGCCTCGTGAATTTTTCACCGCTTGTTATTGCAAATATTTGAGCTCCGCAGGCCCCGTCGTCTCCAATTTTTTTACGACGTGCCTTCTCGCCCCGCTTGCCGGGGGTGCTGCTCTCTCGCTTTTTCGCTTGAATATATTTTATGCTCGGCGACCGGTGCAGGGCTGTGCTTTTAAACGAACGACGCGGCGTTATTGCGGGGAGGATGGCAGTCTGCTTCGCGTCTGATTTTATCGGGACTGATACTACTTGAAGTCGCGCCGGAATTGTTTGGGCCGATTACTGGATTCCATGGCAACTGTATACCCTCGAATTAATGAATTTTGCACATCTCTCTAATGAGAGCGCAGTAATAGATTTGCCGCGACGGACTGTAAACTTACTAATTAAATAGAACCATTCAACTGAATTTGATGTATCATTTAGTACAAGTAATCTTCTTATAACATGAAAAGGGTACGTCAATTTCCGTTACCAGATAGTTTATTATTCTTCGTGCCTATTATATATACCCTAAATGAAATGCCGTATAAAAAAAAATAAAACGTTTTTCGCTGGTTTTTACTGTGATAATCGTAAAGCTTAATGTTAGATAGAAATTACAATGACGATATTATCTAGCTTATATTGAATCTAAAAGTTTATTAGGAGCTTCAATCTTATTCGGATAAGAGGATTAATTTCATTAATCAGTCCAAATAAACTAGTTTTTGTATTTTATTTGCGATTGCATCATTGCGGATAAAAACATATTTTTTACAACTATTCGGTCGAATGCTTCAAAGAAATCTCAGCCATCAATTCTCGACCTCCCAAGAGGTTCAAGACCTCCGTAGCAGCGTTCACCATTGGCATTGTTATCGAGACAAGCGAAATCGCGCGAAATCAAAGAAAAATCGCTCCAATATTTAACCGATTATCGTCCCGATAAAGTGAATGCCGGGGCGTTTGTTATTTCCCCCCCGCGCCTCGAGAACTCCTCTCGCAATCTCGCTCGATCGGAGCTGCCGCTGTATCGCAATAAATTCGAACGCACGGCCCTTGTGTACATACAGCGCGTTATTCTTGTATACGGCGCGCGCGCGCCTTCGAGAGTCAATGTTATTTCTAAGCTGGCAAAAGGAACGCGCGGACCGAAAATCAGCCGAAAGAGAGCCGAGGAGGAGGAGAGGACTTTTCATTCGGGAAAAGTCGGGGAGGAGAAAACTATTCGCCCCGCGGGCGGACTCGACACTTTTATTCGAGGCGGCTGGCGCGCGAACCTCGTTTTCAGACTGACAAATATACTCTATACGCTTCGACGTCTCTCGGCGGGAGAGAAAAATCGGCGAGAATGGAATAAATATACGGGAAGGAAATAATGCGAGGGGGAGAGAGAAAGTGCGAAACGTTTTCGCGGATTTGCTTTATTTTGACGAATGCTTGTGGGTGCGGATATCGAGCGGGTTCGATTTGCTCTTTTCAATCGAGTGAAATTTTTCGAAAACTGTTTCTCTGCGAAGTATAAGTAGATT
This sequence comes from Ormyrus nitidulus, assembly GCA_900474335.1. Classification (NCBI taxonomy): domain Eukaryota; kingdom Metazoa; phylum Arthropoda; class Insecta; order Hymenoptera; family Ormyridae; genus Ormyrus; species Ormyrus nitidulus. The sequence goes on from UCOL01003987.1 coordinate 5,559, forward strand.
CTTTGACGGAGCAGAACGTAGATATAATCCTCAGACGAAACTACTTCCTGCAGGTAACAATAATCATTTCAAGCCAAAATTCACAATTGCTCGCGCGAGCAACGAAAAGTCTTTCGAGAATTTCGCCAGCCGAGCGTCCGCCGACAAATAAAAAGCAAACGGGGTCAATAAAGTAATGGACGATTCCCCACATACATCCTAATAAAGTTTTGAAGAAAAAAAGAAAAAGGGAGCATCCAGCAAAGACACGGACAGCTCGGTCGCGGGATGTAGGCGCGCGCGGAGGCGGGGGACGGGGGCGGAGGTGTCATTCCGCTGGAAGCGGGCGGCAAACACGTGGAGGAACGTAAGTGGGATACCCTCGGCGGCGCGAGGGAGAAGGAGGAGAGAGAGAGTCAGAAATCGATGAGAAATAAAAAGAGAGACGTCACCGTTGAAAACTCCTTTATCGATGCGCGCGCTCACGGAAAGCAGCAGCCGCCAAAAGGGGGGAGGCAGGGACGTCGAATTGCCGCCTCTCTCCCCCCCCCCTCTCTCTTCGCCTAACACACACGTATATATACGTGCCTTCATCTCCGTCTCGCTCTCGGTCGTCTCGCCTTTTCAGCCCCTTCTTTTTTCTTCTCCCGTTTCATCGCGCTCGTCGTCGTCGTCGCAGTCGCAGTCGTCGCTTTATCGCGCGCTCCCCGTCCTTTTTCTTTTCTTGTTATAGCCGTCTCGTTGCTCTCTTACTCTGTCGCTTTTTCTTTCCCCGTCAATTTTCCTTTGGGCTGTGAGGGAACGAGAACGCGGGGACGGAGAGGCGGCCGGGACGAGTTTCGGTTTAAGAAACTTTCTAGTGCTCGCTGCGATGGATGCAAAAGGCAATAGTCATGTATTTCGACTCGGCTGACGTCCCGCTGACAAATCATTCAATGAAAACGGTCAACACACCGTTCTCGCGTTTTCTCTCTCGCCCTCCTTCTCGGGAGCTTGTTCGTCGACGATTTAAGAGTTTCGCTTTACCTGGCCGTTGATCTCTCGGGAGTTCGAGGCCGAGTTGAGTTTTAGAGGGGAGATTTATTTAGCTCTTTTCGTCAGCTTCCCATTAATATACATTGGTACACAGCCAAGTTTGAATAATACGTGTTTGCTCTTGCATTTTTTAAACTAGAAAATATTTATAGATTAATAGAAATTTATTAAAATCGTTTACATAATACCGTTAAAATGTATTCACTTGATTATTATCTTACGAACAAGTTTTAGTTTAACGTTTTCTTAAAACATTCTGGATCTCATATAATATAATTTAAAAAAAAGGATATTAATTTCTGAAAATTGAAAATGTTTTAATGCTTTTATTTTACTCATTCATTAACGATACATCACAAAATTATTAAAGATCCGTCGACATTTCCAACGAATTCCTTGATTTACTCCCAATCTCGAATTCACTCCGCTTCACCGGCGCCATAAAAAATTACCTTCTCAACGCGAGAGCAATAAGCATCAATCCCTCATAAAAACCAGCCGATCACTTAATCCGAACGATCACGCAACCCGGCGCAAAAAAAAGAGCTCTCGGCTGGCTTTCGCTCCGCGGCGCTCTCCGACTGCCGCGGAGTAAATAAACGACAAGTTAGCATGTGCTCTCGTTCTCAGCGCCCCGATCAAGACGCTCGGCGTAGGTACGCTTTCCATCTCTCTCTCTCTCGGGTCTCTCTCGGGGGGTACAGCTGCGCGCTGGCCGGCAGCCCGTCGCCATGGCAACTTTTTCGTCGGCCCCCGAGAGCTCTCTCGGTCCGTATATTTCTGCGGAGTCCTGCGGCAGCGGCGCGCGCTCGGCTCGCTGCCCCGCGCCAGACGTGAGCTGCCTCTCTCGGCTCCTTCGGCCGAAATTCGGCTGCGACAGTTCGGGTTTAAAAATTTAGGAGACAATTTTACGCGGTGGGATTTATTTTGGATATAGACGCGTTTTATCCGGTGAATTGTTAATTGGGACGGGAGTTTGATGTTTTATTCTGCTAGATCAGGGTCTTTTAAGTAAGATGGACGAGGAAGTTGATGCAGCAGGTCTGCGTGTATTGGTATGCAGTGAAAAGATGGCTTTAATATTATGAAAAGTAACGTAAAGCTGGCTTTGATGTTCTTAAAAAAGTCAAATGTATTCAATTAAAATTTAAGATTCAATTACCATAATGCGATGTATTATACTATTCTCTGCAGTAGTTCTTTTTAAGTTAAAAAAATTATCTGATACAATATTTACTTCTGCGAAACTTCTTTATTCGGAGACCCTCTTTAAATGATTCACGGCTGTTTTTCTTTTATTTTTGGAAAATCATTTTTTTCGAGATCACAGGTACTCTTCTTTGGGCCTCAGAGGGTCGGGCTTTTTTTTCTTTTGTTTTAGCGCCAAATTCTTTTTCTAGGAAATTATTATTTTTTAATTAAATTTTTAATTAAACCTGCCACTTGATACATTTTTTGTATCTTTACGAAGAGATTAACGTGGCCTCATAAATTACCTCGCGTGCAGTACTTTCAATATGCTTTATTAATTAAATTTACCTGTAGAAGATTTGATTTTTTTCTACTGGCTGCTCATTATGAAATATGAGGGAAAAGTATTTCAATGAAAAACAAGAGAAAAATTATTTTTAAATCACGATAGAAACCTCATTTGAAAAATTATTTACACCCTTCTTTCTGCTTTTCCTTGTAAGCGGCTAACGAACAACAATTACCCGACTCAAAGCGAAACCTCCTCAAAAAAGCTTATAAATTGCGTCAAAAATTGCTCTTGATCAATATAACAAGTTGGTCTATCAAAGAATCTCGAGTTCTCAGAACCGTGGAGAAATAATTGGATCTAAAATTTCAGCGAACCGGCCCCCCTCCCCCCTGTTTCAAAGCCTCTCTTTGAGCAGCGCGAACGGCGCACGTACTGCCGAGGTGTTGCCTTCATTTCTCGCGCCCCCCCTAACGAGTGGTTTAGAGCCGATATTCAAAGCGTCGCCGACCGGGGAAAATAACAATTTCTCCGCGCGTGTCCCCGCGTCGTCGAAAAATCAGCTTCGAAAATTCCAACTCGCCCGAAACAAACGGGCGCGCGCGCCCCGCGCACGGAATGCCGTTCCGCGGAACTGTATTAGAGGTGTGGGCCATACAGGAGAGGGCCACGTGCGGCATGCAGGCACGTGCGAGCGAAAGGATTCGACGAATAAAGTTTTCAGCTGCCGAATCGAGGCGAATTCGGGAAAAGGCCGGAGAGAGAGAGGGAAGTGCTTCCCCCTCCTTCCCGCTCGCTCGCTTCAATCGAGAATCTATTATCTCGAGGCGCTCGCTGCGAGGGCGCATGCACCTGCCTTCTGTACGGCTGCACGATTGTGTGTGCCTGCATGTACGCGGTTGTGCCCCTCTCTGCATCCCTCTTTCTCTCGCTCCGTGCTGGCAGCCGTAAATTTCTCCAGTTAGAACGCCTCGCTTGGCTCTCTAGTTCACTTACGATAAAGCTCAAGGAGTGTGAATTCTTATTGCGATCGCGATTATGAAATAATTCAGCGGCCCTCGGCGTGATCGCGAGTACGGCCCCGCGTAATTATGAGCAATGAGTTTTAGATTTTTTCCGTGTCGTTCTAATTCTTCGAATTTTTTTTTTTTTTAATAACTTCTCGCTTATCGTTAAGATTATCGCTAAAAAATTCGAGCGAATGCTGAAAGGGAAACTTGACGCTTGTAAATTTTAATTAAGCTCTTATCTCCAGCCTTGACGAGCACGCCGAACAAACAAGGAAGAAAAGTAGACGCGAGAGCAGGTCGGGTGCGGCAATCGAGAAAAAAAAAAGGAAACGAAGATCGCGAAAAAGATCGAAAGGAAGACGGGGCGCGGGGAAAACTCGGATATAAGCGCGAAGAAAGGAAAGGCAAAGAGCTCGAGGAAGAAGTGCGATTCCACGGCTCTGAATGCAATGTACGCATCGGCTGCGGAAGCTGAGTGGAGCTAGTTGGGGCATTGAGCTGTCGCGTTCGATTGGCTTGACGTATTACTTTCAGCTCTTATTCTCCCCCCCCCCCCGCCCCCCGGTCGCTCATAAAAAATACAACCGAGCGCGTACAGCTGATTCGCTCTCGCGCTCGAGCGCCACGTACGTGCGCGCGAGGAAATTTAATTACGCGCACGTAGCCTCGATGAGGGATAAATAATTGAGGCTAGCGATTTTCATCTGCTTTGCCGTTCTCCTCTTTCTTTTTCCTGCGCTCCTCGATCGTGTGTACGATTCGTGCTACTTCTCTGGTGAGTTAGATCTCAGAATGTATTTTACGCGTCGAGACAGAAGAGCGGAAGTAATGTCTTATCCGCGCGCGTTGCGGACTTTCTATTGTTTTTTTTTTGTCTTTCTTGATATTTTGAGATTTTTTTAAAAAATAAATAAAACGTTGATTTAAAGAAAAGAGAATTTTTTTTAAATTTAATTTAATTAAGAAGGTTATTTATAAATTAAAATATCAGCTCATGTTCGTGATATATACAGCAATAAAAACTTTCGAAATTTGAATTAAATAATATTCTATTATACACTTACTGAGCTTAAAAGATTTCGTAACATTTTTCAGTATTAAGTAATACGCGGACTTTCTCATTATAAAAATAATCTGCTTGAAAACTTTTAAATTTATTCATATAGAGCATGACAAAAGATTTTAATTGCTCTACTTTAACTTTACTAGTACAAAGGGAAGCCGAGATTTTAAGCTTTAGGAATTCTTTTTACGACTCTTGGAATAATTTATTAAAAGTTACTGTATGAGATTTCATGTAGATTTTGGTAGCAGAAATCTTGGCTTATTACTGGTACAATTAACTTCAAAGCCCAGTAAATTAAGAATATTTTTAAAGTAATAACTCTCAAAAGTTTTATATCGGATTATAAGGAATATATATCTATATTGATAGGGCGAGGTAGGTGAAGATATCTAAATTAATTTTAATAATTTATTTATATAAACAATCAAATATAGTTTGATTTCTATCTGCAAACCATCACAATCTACAATTGTTTATGCAAATAATTAACGATAAACAATTTGTTTGCATAAACAACAAATTCAAACATGGATTAAAATAATCTTAATTATTTGTTTATAGATAATAAACATATTTCATGAATGTGTAGAGTTTGGTATACAGATTTTGCCCGAAAAAGCCGGTACAGTATATATTACGTAAGAGAGGAAAAGAGACAAAAATTGTGTAAATAAATTTAGCTTGTTAAAATTCTTTGACAATGTTTATGATTTTGGCATGAAAATGTATTTTATGAAAAATCATTTTTTATTTTTGACGACGATTCTGAATCTTGACATTTTGAACAATGAGTTTTTGTAGAAATGTCGTCTAGAGGTAATTTTTCAAACCTGCTTCCTTTCGTTCCAAAGAGTGATTCTTTTGAATATTCGTTTTTTATTGATTGATACGCGGTGTTGGATGAACTCGAGAAGACACCAATATTCACTACTGCCGCTACCCTTTAAAAACTTGCTCGACAATTGACCGATTGTTTCTTATCAAGAATACGCAAAGACATTCTCAATAAGAATGAATATTGAAGAATGTCTATTTATTATTTTACTTTTGCAAAACATAATTTCTCATCGACTCAGTATTAATGGCAAACAATAAGAAAATATTAGTAGTAATACAGGGTTCTGTAACTAATCAATTTCTAGAACGTTTATTACTTTATTATCTAGAATTTTTAACGATTTTTGGATCTTTTCCATATATAGTCCTTCAAAAATATAATATTTTAAGTAGTTTCATCAAACTTTGGTCAGACGTCGATTCGAGATTTCAAAGTTTTTCAATCCACTTCGATAAGTGGTATTAAGGTGTTATTTTAAACATATATAAGGTCCTAAATCTCCGGCCGTCCCTAATTCGAAAAGAGAGCCCGAATATCGCCTCCTTGAAATTCAGAGCGTGAATCTCGGAGCTTCCTCCGCCGCCGAAAAAGAAGGGGCAAACTCGGACCTGTGTAAATAACAATTTGCAGCGTAACCAAGCCCCCTCCGGCACCGAAAAGGAGAAAAAGCGCCTCTAACACACCGTCCGTTTGGTCTTGTGCTTGCAGGTTCGTAAATCGATCGAGCGAGAAATCTCAGCCGCCCCAAGCCCGCGGGGAACGGAAACAGCAGCGGCGGCAGCAGCAGCGGCGGCGGCAGCAAAGGGAGCTTATCCACCCGCCCACACTCACACACACACACACACACACACACACGTACGCACGGCTGCGCTGGAAAGTCAGAGAGGGAAGGAGCCCCTCGCGGTCAAGACAGGGGGGACACTTGTTGCTCGGCAGCGACGACGTTGCATGCACCGAAGGGCTAAGGTGCCCGAGCGAGAAAGAGGATGGGCCGCAGTCGGTGACGTCGTCACTTCCCGATGATCCCCTTGTAACGAGCTCGAGCGGGGGAGAGAGAGAGAGAGAGAAGAAGCCAGGATGCCGCGGACCTCCCGATAAAAGGCGGAAGAGACCATGCTGATCGATTCCGAGAGCCGCTCCAGCGTAGCAAGCTCGAGGCGCAGGAGGAGATTCGGCCGAGTAGTCGTCTCTGCTTCCTGGTAAAGAGCGCGCGGCTCGGCGCGAAACGGAATCGAGAGGAGCAGGCCCCGAGGTTCGGGGAGAGAGAGAGAGAGAGTCGTCCTCGAAGCCAGCTCGAAGAGCCACAGAGAGGAAGGAGACGAAGCGGCGCGGCGCAAGGAGCCGAGCGCGGGCGAAGGAAAAGCAGCCTTGACATGAGAAGAGGAGCGGCGGCGGATCGGTGACGGCGGTGCTGCGCGGCCGGGCCGTCGACGCCTGTATTTTCCCCCCCTGTCGACGGCGGGATAAGACACCGAGCGGACGAGAAACGAAGAGGGAGCGAGTGAGGAGGAGGAGGAGATAGGCCTGGTAAACAGCTCGACTCTCTCTGCCAGCGGGAAAAGAGTGGCGCGCGTTTGTCTGCGGCCTCTGTATGAAATTCGCATGAGGGAGACGAGTGCGTGAGAGCGTGACGGCGAGGCGTCAACGCGCCAAGCCGCGGGGAAGACAGATTGCGAGGTAATAATCTCGCGAGACGCGGCACGGGACCGCGTGTCGGGGGACGATGATGTAACGCGAGAGGGGCGAACTTCTTTCCCCGGCGGGTGGACTTGTTTTCGGACATTTCCGCAAATTGCCGCCAAGCTCGGCCGAGAGTCGAGTTTATTGCATCGGTTCATTGAATTTTTTTTTTTTTTTTCTAAATTCAGTCACGAGCTAATTTCATTATCTCGCGGAGTTTTTGGGCGATGGGTATTCGCTTTGAAAATATGTGTAGAGTTGGCTTCAATTGGGTTATCTTTGTATTATATATATCTTGTTCCAAATCGTCAATATCACTTTTATTTAATCAAAAACGCGATTCTACAGCCGGCTATACATTTTTTGCTTTATGAATTGCGAGCAAGCCCTGAATTTCCTAAATGAGCGACAATAAAAGCGGTCTGCCCGTGCAACGTATTAGATTACACGGGAACCGAGTGCAGTCTATTGCAACTAAACCTAGTTTTGTCGGTATCCGATTTAATCCGAATTATCCCGCGGCATCTATAATATATACAAAAAGGGTCGCCGCCGGCGCGATGCTCGCAAAATGTTGCCAGTACATATAACAGACCCTACTCGCTACTGGTGTACGGCGCTGTTAGATTATTGAGGGAAGCAGCAGCATTAATGTAGCTATGAAGCATTTATTCGGTACTTTAAACTTTTTCTCGGTTTATCGCGTGCGGGTTTATCTTTTGAATTTTAAAAGCAGCTTTTTGCATAAAAATGAAAGTATACATTTTTAAAATTTTTATCACGCGAAAAATGGAATTAAAGTACGAAAGAGTGTATTACAGAGCATCTGCTTCTCGTCTAATGTTAAAAAATGTCCCGAATTCCCGCCACTTTCTAAACTCGTCCCCAAGAATGACCTGACTTTCCCGATCAGCAGGCGGAGCAAAAGCGGTCAAGGCTGGATCACCTGCGAGGAATGTCTTCCGGCGCCAAGCGGCTGGTGCAGTCGCTTCGTGGCCGTAGCGGAGGAGGCGGTGGAGGCGGCGGCGGCGGCGGCAGCGGCAGCGGCAGGAGCGGGGGCGGCAGGTCGGACTCCCACGGCGACTGCGGCGGCGGGGCGGCGGCGAGCACGAGCGCCACCCGGCTCTTCCAATATGAGAGCGGCCAGGAGCTCGACGAGATCTCGGTCATCGCCCGAGGCTCCGAGGACCCCGCCACCCCCACGACCCCCTACCACTACGCCGGGGGCGGCAGCACCGGGAGCGGCATCAGGTACGGCAGCGGTCAGACCCTCTACAGCATCGCCGGATCCGTGCCGCCCGCGCCTGCCGCCCCCCTCAGCAGGGTCACCGCTTCCGGTGAGTGTCTTTTAGCCCTTTACTCGACGGTCGTTTCGTTGCGCTGGGAATGGTTTTATGCGGGAGCAGCTGGAAATCAGGCCAAGGTTGTTCTCTGAATCATGGAGGGGGCTTTGGTTAGCGAGAGGAATTTTTAAGGTTGATGAATATTTTTGCTTTAACTGAATAACGAGCAACTTTAATCCACTTTAATTAGTAGCGAACGTTTTTCTGGAATTACATTAGCTTATGGTTTTATTCACAATAGTTACGAATAATTAAGGATATTATATTAATTGTAATTAAGTTTTAATGAAGTAAAAAGCTTCAGAAACAATATTAATTAAGTTTAAATCAGGATAGAAATTCATTTTTATTTTACGAAATTAAAAAGCATGAGGTAACGTATATTTGTTTGTTTGATTAAATATATTTGGAAAGCTACAAATAAAACACAAAGGTTTTGTTCTTTATTATTAAAGCACAAAAGATTACTCCTCATTTTTTGTTTCAATTAACTTCGGATGATGTTTGCTTCCCAAGATATTACACTTTGAAATTATCTTTTTGTCTGCAAAATATTTTTTCTGAAAATATAACTGTTCGCGCAGAAACGAATATCCATTCGAAGGAATGACAAACAAGGCATCCTTTTTGTTGGCTTCGAAAAGGGCTTCCAGCAGTTTTACGAAATTCGGTGACCCAAATGTATTGCGGTCTTTTTATGAATTTCCCTTCTAAGATGCAACGCTGTGAAAATGGGCCCATTTTCATCTGCGTATTGAGATTTAAATGTACGAGTATATTTTAATAATGAAGGAATTCTGTACAGAATATGGATATTGCTTTTTCCTGCAGATACATTTTTCGGCAGTGAGCAGTGAAAATACCGATAAAATAAAAAAGCAAGATTTTTCTAACGTTAAATTGACAAAACTATAATTACGTATATAATCGCAATCCTCGCGCTCACCTTCCCAAACGAGCGATTAAAAAATCAAAATTTTTAATCTTCGGAAAAGAGCAAAGCCGAAAAAGCAATCTCGCCCGTCGAAAGGAATACAAGGAAATTAGATTCCGGGTTCTCGCGGGATTTTCATATTTTTATTACATAAGCTTCCTCGCCCCGTTCTCCTCCCTTCCTCTCTGCTTCGGACCCCCCAGCAGTGTGCGTGTGGTACACAAAGGGAGAGGCTCTCTCGCACCCTCGCGACGCGCGACCGTAAAATACGTCGTTGCTTTCTCTCTCTCTTTCCCCTTTTATTTATTACGCGGAGTAAAGTTCCGATGCGGGATTCTTCATCCTCGGGGCTCCCCGCTCGAGGTTCGCGCTTTATACTCGTTGCGGAGGGGGAGCGCGGCTGCCGCTGCCTATTTTGCCGATGATTTACGCGGGATAGGAAATTTGCGGATAAAAAAGAGGGAGCCTCTCCGTGCAGCGCCGTGTATACCCAATGCCGCGTGCCTTCCGCGCGGAGCGGCTCTTCTCCGCGGCTGGAATTTATTACATTATCTTCAATCGAATCTCGAATAACTCGCGGGCCCGCTGTATTTTTCTTATAGTTTTTTTTTCAGGACCGCGCGCGAGTGCCTTCTTCCTTTTTTCGCAAGGCGATTTCATTCCGCGCTTTTATACGCGCGCGGGCTTTTCGGATTGCCGGCAAGAGAGATTGATAAAAGCTCCGGTGTGCCATTGAAAACAAAGTATATTCAATATTTTCTCTCGCGTTTACTCGGTGCTTTTGCGCGCTCGAGCGAAAAGCTCCCGGAGTGAAATTCTGGAATTAGTATCTTATTTTTCCCCGCGAGCCGAGAGCGAGAAAAAGTAATTAAATTTATATAATTACCGTCAATTCCAGCGCACAAATTCACAGTTCCGATTAAAGCTCGAGTTACCAAAATCGTCGAATTTAAACGGTGCGCAGCCACCGCGGATATGTATTTAACTAAAAACCACCGCGGCCGAGGCACAACAAGTTTTTACAATTGACCGCGTCGTAAAGCCAGCTGTCATCTTCGCCGCCCCGGCCGACGATTCAGCCGCGGTGTCCTTTAAAGCCCGGCGGGGAACTTTATTCCCGGCGTAATTCCGGCGCGCGGACTTGCTTATTTATTTGCCCGGTGTCCGCGGTCGAATGCACCCGCGAGCGCTCGAGAATGTACCCGCTCCGCCAGTTTCGCTGCTTTTATTCCGCGCGAACGCTGAATTAAGCGGCTGTGTGTGCGGCGGCGGCGGCGGCCCTGTCGTCGGCGAACATATTGTCTTTGTCGTCGCGCGTCCCTCTCTCCCTCTTTCGTTCTCGCCCTCGGTTTTCGGGAGTTGTATAAGCGCTCGCGCGGCAAGTTCGCGAGGGGAGTGAGAGGCTGCGCGGAGTTAGAGGGGACTGCGGGGGGGGGGGGGGGGGGGGAAAA
>UCOL01003988.1:0-16362 GCA_900474335.1 Ormyrus nitidulus
AAAATTGAACGCGCAGTGGTTGAGGTTTGGACCTCTGAGAGTACAGATGTCGTAAACAAAAGTGTCGAGAGCAACCTTTGGCTGTTCAAAAATATTTGAACACTCGCAGTTCCAAATTATTTTCTGTGTGACAACGGCGAGGGGGGGGGGCACTTTTTCACCTTTATTTTGAGAATCCTTAAAAGATATTAAGTCCGCCAGCCCTGAGTGCAATTAGGTGGTGTTCTTTTTATCAAGCTTCTTTTATGTAAGTGACGTTGCAAGCATCGACGATTCTACTTACTTTATGAGAGAGAAAATTTCTTTCAACAATACACTACAGCTGCAATTCTGATATATTCAATTTCGACAACAAACATTATTATCATTTAAGCGATCTAAGCAATCGAGATAATCTTCATGAATACAAACATCGGCATTTAATCTTCGAAAAAACGTCTCAGATAAGTCTTTCCTTCCTCTCGCACCTACCCAAAACCTCGCAAATTTCCCCCGAAAGCAATATCTCCAGAAAAAAAAAATGTCCCTCATACCCGCATGCAGCACCCAATAACCCACCCATCCCACCAAGTCCAACGCCCAGCGTCACAAGTAAGACGACCGCAATAATCCCGACCTCGATCCTCCGCTCGAACAGCAAAAATTTTAATCGCCAACGCGGGTGTGTGGGCCGGGTATTTGCATCGATCCGCGTCGTCTCGCAAGCTCCCGGGAGAGAGAAAAGTACGAAAGTTCGAGGGGGGCGCGTTCTCTCTCCTCGCCGCGCGCTGCACAGCAATAAACGAATCGAAAGCCTGCCTCGGCTGTGTGTGCGTGCGTGCGTGCGTGCGTGTGTGCGTGTGTGCGTGCGAGTCTACGACCCCCGGGGGGAGGGTTCGGCACAAGTGCACAGAAGGGCTGCGACGACGGCGCGATCGATATCGCCGAGGGTCTCTCGCTCTCCCTCGGCTTCGACTTTAAACACAGGAAGGGTCTAGCTAGACGCTTCTTTCTAGCCCGAGCGCGCCGTGGAAGGTATACGGTGTATTTTTCGGAGTCGCGCCTACGTATTTTTGGGGAGCGTAATGGGGTGCTTTGGATTCGTATACGCGTGGATGGCCCGGTTTTATTGAATCGCTGGATTACTTTCGTGAGATAAGATGGTTTAATCTGGAGCTGACCTAGTTGGTGTAAGTAAGAAGTTGTTAACGGTGGAATTTGGTATGGATGGAGAAAGTTTCGGGAAATTCGCTTGGTAGGCAGAATGTTTCTATAGTTGCGTTGAAGTATAAAAATAAGTTTGAGGCGTATATATATTTTAAGAAAGTAGATAAGCTGATAAAGAAGATTACTGAAACTATATTCGTAATGTAGAAAAAGAATAATAGATCGCGATAAAAGAATTGCGTATATATTTAAACATATAGTATACGGAGAGAAAAAAAAGAGTAAAAATTACTATTTTTTATGGTTACTTCAGATGTAAGAAGAAAAATAAGAATATTTACTACATGTTTTGAATTAACTACAATTATCGATTTTAAATGTAAATGTTTTTTTTTTTTTTTTTTATTTTAAATGTTTTTATTTTTCATCTCATATCTGATATAACGATACAAAATAGTAATTTTTATTCTTATTTTTCTCTCAGTGTACAAAATGGCGCTACAGATTTATTAATTGATCAGGGAAGCTTTTCTCGCAAACATCTTTTCATATCTGCAATATCAAACAGTCTCAATCTTCCGCCGCCATTGATTATCTCTAATTATTTAAATGTCTAGACGTATATCTGCGCGTCTCTCGGTGACTTTCATTAAACATTATCTATTTTTAAGCCTGATATAAGAAGCGCCGATACAAGCACCAGAAGATTCTCAATCCGATTGCAAGTTTTGAATATTTCAAGCATTCTTGAACAGACGTTCGCGGAAGTGCATCGATCGTTTCATCCAAAGCAAGCCTTCTCCTCCATACGCGACCTTGAACTATTGCACCGGAAGCGGCCGTCTCTTTGGATTTCTGCCAAAACGCCGACTCCCCCCGCTAAACTGTACGTCGACCCACGCAGATTATACTCCTCCGAGCGAGCAGAACACTCGAAAAAGCCAACAGCCGCGGCGGTTAAATTAAAACATTATCCGCAGTATACATCTCAATCTCCAGCCGCGAGCTTCCCCTAAAAACACTCGGCATATTTTAATTGCACACCCCCCGGTTGCAGCCGCTCGTCATCGGAAATCCGTCTCTGCGCGCCTTTGTCGCGCTGCTTATTCTTCTTCCTCGCGCGCGAGTTTAATTACTTAGACGTCGTTCGTGCGCCCACTCCGCTCCGCGCGCGACGGCAGAATTCACGCGCGGAAATTCGCCACGGTCATGCCTATCGTCGCGTCAGATGTTTGGGTTATTGTATGGTTGGGCGCACGCGACGCGATTGGACTTTGGGGGGGATCGATTCTCGATCTTCAGGGGGGACATGGGCTTTGATTTCTGGTGTTCTTGGTGGCTGATTTTATGGCTTGTAGCTTTATAGACTTGTACGGGAAATGCTGTGCTCGTACAAAATTTCGAATACTAAATAATCTTTATGTTTAATAAAAAATTATACTCCCTTGCGCTTGTGTGTTTATTTCTATTTTCGTGCGCGAACCAGCGATAATTTTCTCTGGCAGCCGGACTAAATCGGCACATGTAATCAAAAAACCCTGCATATATCCCAGGCCGTCATTACACCGCAAAAAAATTATACCGATCCCGCGCGCCGCTCGGAATAAAATTAATCCCAACGCGTATATATGCACACAAAGCTCTCTCCGAGGAGCTGGAAAAAGAATATATTGCACGTCGGGCTAATCGCGAGCGGGCGCGGCTCGACGCGAAACTGCTTATTATTATACTCGGCGGGGTGGCAAACGGAGACTGCTTTGTGTATATACCATATTGCGGCCGTTCTGGAAAAGCAAACCCGAGAGCCGCGCAATAACGGTTTATCAATCCGCTAATTGAAGCTTCGATTCGCTCTCGGGGCCACCCTTCGCGCGCGCGAATCTGTCTCTCTCTCTCTTGGCCCTGACGACGTGCACGCCGGGGTGTTTATGGGGGGCCCACTGCGGAAATTGCGAGTATATTAGACGTAATCTGATTTTCTCCTCCGTTAATTGAAGTGCGCTGGAATTGCTTTTGGAAAGGCAGCGATAAAGTTTCGGGAGATTAATCACTCGATTTTTAAAGGGTGGACAATCCGATTTTGATTCTCGCTCTTCGCCAACGAATTTACTGCAATTACCGAAAGTATTTTAGACTGAATTTTCACTCTTTCTAGAAGGATACGTTGCGAGGGCAGCTTTATTTAAAGAACCGGCTACGTGTTCAAGTGCGGGAACGTGCAAAGTACAGCTGCGTCCACGAAACACCCCGCCTCGAATCTCAAAAATCCAAAACTTAGCGCGCGCCGAAACGACAAATCGAACACAATCGATCGGTGTCCCGCCGAGCTTCATTCGCGGCTTGGTTCGAGGCCTAAAACTCCCTCCGCGATCGATATATCCCCGCGTCCCTCGCGGCGCTGCAGCCGCGAGCGAGTCGAGTTTCCCGACTGCCGGCACGCGATCTCGCTCTCGCGTCGGGCCGAGAGCTTTTGCGCCCGGATAAGAGTCGACGCGAATCGTGACGCGAGGGAGAGAGCGCGTCGATATTTCATTAACCGAAGACCCTTCCCGCGCTTATTTATACGCACGAAACGACGAAGCGCCGCGATGTTGACTGCCGCTGCGACGACGGGAGAGGTGATCGATTTCGAGTTCCGGGTGGGGGGGGGGCTGCTTCGAGATGCGTGTTCGGACGAATTTCATTTCTGTTTTCTGGGTAGGAGGGGAATTTTTGATGTAATAAATGGAAGTGCGCTTTTGAGTGCGGCTGATAGGACGACTTGGAATCTGAATTGTATAAATAATTCACTATCGGATGCAGAATGTATTTGTTAGATATCCGAGAAATATACAATTTATAAAATTTTAATTTACAGAAAAATCGTGCTTAACACTCTGAAATCCTTTAAGAAGCTTTAAAACTACAAAGACAAGCATCTAACCTCCTCGTCTCAATAATAAACTATATCCCGAGAAGCAAAGCCGCTCGTATCAGAAAAAGCAGGCTTCCCGAGAAGAAGCGAGAGCAACGAGCCGCGTCGTCATCCTCGTTCTCACGCCGCTCTCGTCCCCGCTATACGCAGCTCTCCTGCACTGGCATTGAAATCACTCGGGCAGCAGCAGCAGCGGCGCTCCGCGCGCCGCTCCTACACTATAATCCACAGATCCATCTCCTCGCGAGCAGGAGAGCCTTTCGTAACTTGCAGCGCTGCCCGGCCGCCGCCGCCGCCGCGCTCTTAAGGTCAATGACACGATACGCGCCTCGGTGCAGCGAGTTGTATACAGCTGCCCCGACGGACCGCGCGCACCTGCAGGAGGAGACGAGCGGAGGTGCGAGCTTTTGTGCCTCTCTTTCTTTCGTTACAATGGGATGCGGCACTAAGACTGATCGTTTCGCGGTGCGGCAGACGAGGCCCGCTGTGCAGCCTGCTGATAAGACGACCTGATTCCGGATTGGGAAATTGGACGGATATGCTTATTTGGCGCGGAGTCTATGGTTTTTTTTAACGAGCGACGGGACTAACCAATGCGGACTGTTTTTCGAATGCGTTATAAATGTAAAAACGATAAAAATCTATATCTTACGACCGACGAAGATCCCCCCTTTTTCTGCCTTCCTCGAGCAGGTCTCTCGCGGCTCTCGATTATAACCGAACACCGCCGCCAGTATACGGACCCGAAGAATTTTTCTACCTGCCTCGTCTTTCGAGGGCGGAGTCCCGAGGAAAGCGACGTTCGTTTATCCGATTTCGTCTCGGCGGCGAACGGGTTTGATCTTCCCTCATTTCGAATGGGCGCGCGGACTTTTATTTTTTCGGTGTTCGGTCGTTGGAGCCTTTGATTCGGGCGATTTTCTATATCGAAATTTATTTCGAAACTTTTTTTTTTTTTTAAGAAGAGCTTGATTTACGGACGTAGGCTGATTTTCTTATTAGAATTTCAAATTTGATCGTCGATTGAAAACGGGATATTTGGAAGGTGCATCGATTAATAAGCAGTTTATTTTATACGAATAATTTATTTTTTTTACAGTTCGGGTATTACGTAAAATTTAATTATATAATCTTGTTGAAAGGCGTTTAGTTTAAAGAAAAAGTTGTCCCTTTTTATATTAAAGCGTAATTTTTTAAGACTTGCCTTTTCGATTATAATAAATAATAAATAATATCCCAAAGAAACTTTCTTTTATCATTATAAATTATTGTATTAAATAAGAGTTTGCTTTACGAGTTTACATAAATATTGGTATTTTTCCATCAACTTTATCTTCGCTTTCAGAAAACAAAGATTTATTATAATAATTCTGCCCAACGTGCTGCAATTAACCTTGAATAAACCATGTAATCACATTTTCTCCCCGATCGCTATCGAACCAAAAATAAAGTAAACCCAAAATCAAGATATACCAAAAATCGATTCAATTTTCTTACATCAAGTCCCCCAAAGTAGGTCGCCGATTCCAGCTGTTAACGGTTATTAGCCGACTTACGTAACTCGAAAATTCCGCCGATCCGACCTTCCGTCCTCGGTGTCTGCCCACCTTTCGACGCGGCAATCTCGCGAGTTTACATTCAGAGGAGCGGCCGTTTTTTCCTCAAAGGCCCGACCACTACAAAAAAAAAAGCCCCGTCGCGCATCCAAACCCGCGCAGATCCATTAGCGTTCCGTACATACACGAGCGCGCGTGCAGGTTCCTGTTTGCTCGGCGCCGCGCGGAGAGCCATCATATCCACGGGTCTAACGTTGAATACGTTCCCCGCGCGGCTCGAGCAATATACATCGGACGCCGAGAGCGGCGCGGGCTTTCACTTTTCGCTCTCGCGCGCGAGAGAGAATTCTCCGGAGGCCCCGAGGTTAATGTAATGACGAAAATCCCGAGATATCGCCCTCTGCGCTCGGATGAGCGAGCCCCCGCTTTCGGAGGTGTACCAGGTTTTCGGCGGGGAATCGATTAATTGGACTTCGGGGAGGACGCGGTGATACTTGGCGGGAGTTTGTTACTTCGGGTGTGTCGGACCAGGGGAATAATTAGCTTCGGGACGATTAGAATATTCGCCGGAAAGAAGCTAAACAGCGAGGTGGTCTCCAGCTTTGTCGTGTTTTCTATTCGGCAAAACAGGATTTCGGCGTCCCGAGATCGAGGATATATATATACATTTCGCAAGAAGCCGTTTATCGGGTTAAATTTTTGGAGCCGCGTTTCCTTCGACTGCCTGTAATAAATTATTACCATTCCCCTTCCAGCTCCGCGGCACTTCGGCGTTCTGCTAATTATTTTTAGGTATAAAAACGTAAAAGTCCATTGCGTTAATTGATACGCTCAACAAACGCTTGCAAAATATCGCCGAGGAAAGGCTTTAAAGCCGCGCGGCGCGCGCTCTTAATGATTTCGAGCTGCTGTTCTCTCTCGAGAGCGGCCGCCAGAAACTAGTTTCGAAACGAAAATGCACTTTGCTTTAGTTTCGGAGCGTTAAAAGTGCCGAGAAACGTTTTCGCACTCGGCGTCTCCCACCGTCGGGTCATATTGAGCGGAGGTTCATTAGGCGAACGCGCCGTGGAAGAGATAAAGCTACAGAGTGTAATAATATCTTTTTACGCTTCCATATTCCGTTTTAACGGTGTTTTATCTTTCGAAGCCTGGATGCGTGCCATTGGGGATTATTTGAAAGCATTGGAAATGCGGATAAATTAATAAATGTCCGCCGGGTTCTTTACTAGGCACTTAAATCTGGTTATACTGCTGCGAAAAATTTCCCAATCGTATTCCGTTATCTTTTTCACGGCTTTTTTATTAGAGCGAAGCCATAAATAACATATTTTTCACTCTCGTTTCTAAAGAAAACCTCGACTGTACGACGCGAACGAAAATTGATTTATCAAAATCCCGCCGTTTTCCTTCCCATTATACCAAACGAAGGGACCAACTCCTCGCACAGAATTTCCCACAGCTGTATTGAAACAGCGTACGCTTACTCCGCTCAAAATCCATCAGCCCACGAAAACAGCCACCCACGAATACACCTCGAGTACCGAAACAGCGTTAAACTCGCGGTCAACGATGGCCACACCGCACCTCGAACCTTGGCGCGCGAAGTAAAAGGCCATCAGGTGTACAGCCCCGATTCCTCGGAGGAACGGGATATCCCGAGCTAAGCGATTTTCCTGGCGCGTATAGCACCGCGGACGGGTACGAGCGAGTGAGCGAGAGAGAGAGTAATAATATCGATCGGTGTGCGAGCGGGAGAGAGAACGTATATATATTCACACGCGCTATAGACTCGCGTACGCGTATACCCTACCTGTTCAACCTGCACTACGCGGAGCGTTCCGCTCCCGAGTCCTCCGGCAGCATCTTCCCGGGCTCTCCTATCTTCCCTTGACCCTCTGCATGTCCCTCGGTCGAACGGACGCTCGTGCGGATCCCCTTTTCTTTTAAAAAAGGCGAGGTACAGCTCCCAGGCGGCAGGAGCTGGCACTGCACTACTTTGGCGTAGAACACTACTCCGCGGGGAGAGAGTGGTTGTATACGAGGCGACACTGGCACTGAATCAAATATATCACCCACCTCCACTCGCGGTGTCTCGCGCGATTATCGGGTTCGAGTGCCTCGTTAATACTCGCGGCGATAGCACCCGCCGTATAATACGCGCAGCACCCGCCCGCAGGAGAGGAGCGAGAGGAGAGCGGCAACTGGCGGCGGCGGCGGCGGTCAGTGGCACAAAATGGCGGCGGCAAAGAGCGGCTGCGGAGCTCCTTTCTCTACCGTCTCTGTCCCGCGCGCGACTACCTATTGTACCTTCGGCCGTCGCGCGGGCTCCGTACGGGTTTATTCGAGCGGAGGCGCCTCTGTGTGTGAGTGAGTGGGAGAGCATGAGCAGAGCGAGCTGCGCGTGGGAGACGGCTGGAGGGGTTCTCCTGTGTATATGCGCGCGCGCGGGGAGGGACCCTTCGACGATGCGCCGAGAGCGAGGAGGAGAGGAGCGATTATTTTTCTCGTTTTTTTTGGGGACCTGCGCGCTGGGTGTTGCTTTTGGGAAACGGGGATTAGAGCGTTTAAAAATACAGGTCGGAAATCAGTTCTCACTGATATAATGCAGTTTCAGGGATTATAATTGGAATCTCTTATGTGATGAACTGTACTTTTTTTTTTTTACAAGCATACAACTATTTTGTGTTACTGCGATGGATAAAAGGCTGTTTTATTCTATTTTATTTATTCTAATTATTTTATTCAGAGAATATAGAAACTGTTCATTTCAACTCGACGAAATATAGAAAGATCCAACTCTGCTATCTCGGGACCCTTGCCTTTTTTACTAGTGAAGTAAAAATTTATCTGTCAATAAAATCCGAAACATTAATTCGCATTAAAACAGTACTTGTACACTATAAAAACGGATTACCGCACAATAGAAATTGCGTAAACTCGAAAGAATTTGTTAATGCTTTTTTTTTTTTTTTTTTTTATAAAAATCAGAAAGCACGTTTATTACGGCGCAAAGAAGGCTGCGCGTCATTTCACACACAAAAATGGGACGTTCGATTTTTCCATTACACTGCACAAGTAAACCAAAAAAAAATAGCTCCGCAACCTTTAACACTAATCTGTCATAATTATCGGCGATAGCCGCGACGTCCAAATCCCGCAGTCCATTCTATTCTTGCGCCCCGCGCACAAAAAAATGCGCGGACTACACAGCCCGCAATAAATAAAGACGAAGAAGGGCAATTTCACATCTAGACGGCTTTATCACGTGAACAATGGAGGAGAAAGGGGGGAGGGCGAAAGGGGGAGCGTCTCCACGAGTTCCTGGAAGTAGTTTTCTGCCGGTGGATCCTTCCCTGTTCCAGGAAACGACGAAGGACTTTTCTGATCTTGCGCACATAACGGGGAGTTCGTGAAAAGAAAGGAGGAGAACGAAGCGGCGAGCTTTCGCCTCTTCCTTCCCTTTATGTGCTTAGGTTGTAGTGCCGATCTCCAGCGTCGTTTCGACTCCGGGGCTTGTATATTTATGAGGGCGTCGTCGTAGATAAGAATTTGTAATAGATCAAAATCGCGGATTGAGATATATCGAGTGGAGTCTGAGTGCCAATGTTTTTTTAACAGCTGCTGCTGCCGGGCACGTCTTGTAAATATCCCGTTGATTGAAGTTCGAATTTATTTCAGACACCTTTTTAAATCTCACACTTTATACTTTATAACAAATATCATTTTAGGTGTTAATTGCAACTAAATTTTATCAGACATATTTTTTATCATTCAGCAAGACAGGAATCCCTCGTTCTATTCTTCAGTCAGTTTTCCCCTCCTACTTTACAAAAATCCCACACGCTCCGACATAATAAAGCAATCATCGGAGCGAGCAAGAATAAAATCACCAAACATCCATAAAACCGCCGAACCCCCACATCGGCTGCAGAAAAGAGCTGCGTAACTCGGCGCTTTCGCAATAACCGGCAGCAGCAATGGTCGCCGCTCGGGGCTGAGAAAAAAAGGGAATTGAAAAGCCCCCGGCGCTCGATTTTTCCTCGGCGGAAAAATGACATTGCAAATCGGCTGCAGCTCTCTCTCTCTCTCTCTCTCTCTCTCTGTTTACGACGACTCATTCCGGCTTTTATATACAACGGCGCTTTACTTCCCCGAGAAGGAGTCGCGAACCTCCTCCTCGGCAGGCCACCTTCGGTCGATCGTTCGCGCGCGCAGCATGACGTCACGGGAGGAGAGCGACGGAAAAACATCCCCGAGTCCGGGGCTTTCCCCGCGCGCGCGCTGGGAGAGAGCGCTTTTCTTCGAGATTTCGTCGATATACAGCGCCGTCGCCTTAATTGTCCGCACGTGTTTTACGCCCAAAAGGAGATACGCTTCGATAGGCGGGGAAAGCACTTTCCCGAGCAGAATATTGTGCAGACGCGGCATTGTTTTCTGTGGGGTTACATACATAGAGCTTTGTTATTTGCTCGATTCGTTTTTGTTATGGCAATTAGAATAATGTGGGAATGCGCTCGTTGGCACGTACCAATTAGAATTAGAATTTATGAGCTCTAATGAACACTCCATCTCCAAAAGAAACGTAATACATTTCTACGTTGCACGCATAATGTGAAGAAAGATAATATAATGTAATAAAATTGAATTTAAAAAATGACACAACCCCCTAAATTTGGAATTTTTTTACCCTATGAAAAATAAGTATAAATTTTTACATGATTTTCTACTCTGAATTTGATGAGGAAATTTCGAATTCTTTTCCAGCGTCAATAATTACGTCAAAAATAAATACTCGTTTGTTCATAAAACTTATAGGATTGTGTTATTGATCCTTCTATCAATGAACATCCAGATAAAAAAATTGCATTCATTTGATTTTACTTAATTCTTTCAAGTATTATCGACGCAAAAAAATTCAGTATTTATTAATTAAACTATGATGACTCGTTCATCTACTGGCCACTGTCCACCTACTAATTGTGTGCTACACGTACGATAACGCATAATAGTAGGTGCATTCGTGTATTTCGTACTACGCGAAACTAAACGATAGCTTATTCTAGAAGTAAGAGGGATCAACGCAGATAAAGTAACGCAGTGGAGATCCTAAAAGTAGATACCACAAATTGACACGGTGAAACGGTACGAAAGAGTGCATCGGTGAATGAGCACGGACATCGTTCGCGAGGCCAGCCAGAGTGAACTTATATTAGCACCCGGCTAGTCCAAGAGTGCAAGAGTGCATGTAGTGAGAGAAACGCCGTCAGGAGCGAATGGAGCAGGTGGCCAACGACTTCATGCGTGAAAATGAGGGAGGAAATTCAGCGCAGATAATCGGGAAGTCTCGCGTAAGAGAAAAGTTGAATTTTGTAAGTAGAAAAGGACAGTGTTCAGGATACAGCGATCAGACAAGTCACAACGCTGAAGAAATTTTTTGGAGGAAGCGTGCCGCATAAACTTAGCGTGCAGATGCGTCGAAAACAACTGAATCATTGTCAAAAACTATTTGAATCGGGAATGCAAAAATCAATAATACGAAAGTACGTCGAAATTCTTGATTCGAAACTTTTAAATGTTATAAAACTTTTTCTCTGAGAAAGAAATAATATCAAAACGTATGGCGCCAAAGTTAGTAGAAAAAGGTATCCGGTAAAGTAGTTCCAAGATCGACCGAGATAAGCCCGAACTTCTAATTTCTTTGTTGTACCTTCTCGATTTCTATGTTATCAGCGATTCCGTCCTAGTACGGGACTGAAAGAAAATTTCGGGAAACCATTCCAAGCTTATTTGCTCTTTTCACTTAAGTAAACCCAAAGTTTCGGGCTCAGTTCTTGAGCCTCCTTTTCTAAAAGTTGCCGAGTGATTTATGAGCCCTACCGCAGAGCCACTTATTTTCCCTCCAGCTTGGCGAGGCTTCTTCGGAATATCGCATCATTCTATACCGGGCAGAAGTTTGGTCCGCTTGAAATTTGATAATATAAATTTGATAAAAGCGGCATTGTAAGAATCAAAGAAGTTTTATATCACTGCTTATGAAAAATGATCCGGCCAAAAATAAGGCACTGTGTACATTTTAACGAGTTTCAACTTAATTAAAAAAAAAATAAAATACTATTTATCAGTCACTATTACTACACGCAGATGTCAGATTGCAAAACATTGGCAAACCGAGAGAGCAAAGTCAAAAGAGACGACGCAAAACCCCGCGCCGAACTTCGGCTCTTACAAAAGAGCAAAAGGGTCAAGAGGAATGAAGCAATCCGTCGAAACCGAGCCGCCGACACATCTCTCTCTCGCATCGACTACTGCAAGGTATATATACCGGAGGCGCGAGGGCTTCATAATACACAAAAGCTCTCGGCAGCCACTCGCGCGTCATCCGACTCGCCCTCTCTCTCTCTCTCTCTCTCTCTCTCTCTCTCTCGCTTACGTAATTGGCGCTCCGCCAGCGAGCTGCGGAGTTCGTTTCCCGGAATTCTCGCGCGTGCAGAAAGGGTCGACGGCGGCGGGAGAAAGAGCTTTCGCCGGGTAGAGGAGGGGGGCGAGTTGCGAATTTCATCCCCCGCGCTCAGATCGTTACTGCCGCTGCTCCGTCGTTTTTCTTTGGGGGGAGGCGAGAGAGGAGGCTGGCTGCTTCGGAATTCCCTGTTCTTTAAAGGGGATGGAATAGGAACGACGCGGGGGTGGATTTGTTTGTCAACGCGGAGAGAGGCTTTGTCTTGTATGTAACGTTCAGCTTGGTTTTTCTTTTGGGATAATTGAGTTGTCGCGCTTGATTTTTCGGACGAGCTTGAAATTTTTAATGAGAATATTTTTGTTGTATTTTGTCGACGGTAATTTTTGCATGCTTACTATGGTTTACGTCTGACGAAATCGAACAACAGTCACTGAATTAGAAGCTTTAGAAGTTTTCCTTTATTATTTACTTTAAGTTCGTTGAAAAGATTTACGGCGAACTACTTATTTTTTTTGCGTGGGAACAGTATTAAAGATTGCCTTGAAAATTCTGACGAAACATTTATTTAGTTCGGTAAAACATTAAATTTATAAAGCAAATTTCATTTTTTATCTCGGTTCTCTCTTGATGGAAAGTGTTATCATTCAATTCAACCACCTTCCAGTTAATTAGTTTCAATGGTTCTCATAATAATACATAATGTCGGCCCAATCTCAAGTTTCCTAAAATGCCGACGCACTAAATCTGTTCGAGCCATAGCATCGCGTAAAATACGCGCCCGCATAGCTGCACTCAAACATTCCTAGTTAATCATCGCTTTAGAATTTGTCCTTTTCTAACCCTTATTTAGGAGTTTTAGCCTTTAGCTTTGCTTTCCTTTTCTTATTCACGGAGGCCAAGCTGCAGATTGGAAGTAGTTTAAGGTAATTTATCTCTATTCAAGATTTTTAATTAGAATGGAAGTTCTAATAAAAGAAAATAAGAAAATTCAAAATAATTCACAAGTACTGTTAAGAGATTAGTGTTTTTTATTTTATTTAATATTAATGTAAAGTGAAAAAGGTATAATATATATCTGAATCGATGTAAAAAAGTAAAAATTAATGAATTTCAAATTTTGTATCATATTATTTATTCACGAAATTTTTTTACAATTATGTTATATTTTCTTAAATAAATTCGATAAAACTAATTTGACCGCTTTTTTATATATTTTATAAAAACACATATCGATTTTGATGCATAAAGTCCCAATGCAGAGTCATCTAGTAAAAAAGCGGCGAGTCGTTTGGATAAAATCTAATTCTTCGTTATCGACAATTTTCAAATTGACTAGAAAAATATTTCTTGGCAAGGTCATAATTTTTTTTTTTTTAACAGATCTTCGTACATATAAAAATATTGCAAAACTTTGATATAAAAATATAAATTATAAAGCTCGCAAATGGCACGGCTTTATTGCAATTAACATGTATTACTTTGTTGGAAGTCTGTTAAGGAAGCTTAAAGACTCTTGTAATCTTTGATTAAATTTTCAACTTTTGCAAAAGCTTCCAGAAAATCGTCATCTTCAAATCCGAATTTTTTATACTGATGTAAAAAGGCAGAATGAATATATGTATTCCATGCTTTGTTAACAATGCCATCAAGAGTCTGATGAATTTGTGAATTATTTGTAACGAGTGCTAAAAATTTTTCTTGGTTTAAAATTCTTCTCTCTTGACTCAAAAAGGTAAACTGTTCAGAAGAAGACAGCCAGTCAACATATAAATCTTTAGTTCGAAAATCATCACAAGTGACGGGATCATTCTCGGTAATATTACCTCGACATAAAAGCATATTAGATACTGATTTATAGTAAGAATGATTCGATCTAGCACTGGAAGAATAAGATGGATTTTTAGTCTCTGCATCTGTTTGTGCAGAGACTCGAAGTGTTTGTTTTAAATGTTGCAGATACATCCTCCAACTGAAAAATGATTCATATTGCTGTAATGATGGAGAAATATAAGGAGTACCTTTGATGGTTGCTAGTCTGTAACTAGGATGGCAAGCAATAGACGAAATTAAAAAATTAGCACTGCACCAATTATCATTTACAGGCTGAAAAGTGGCACACAACTTTCTTGAAATAACGTCATTTATATCGATTAATTTTGTTTCCTTTCTTTTCAATACACTTGTACAAATTGTGTGAATTTGCTCGTTTTGAAATAAAAGATTCAAATCTGCTGTTTCATTAAATCTTGCTAATGTCAACATGGTATTATAATTTTGTACTCCAACTTCTCCAGAAGTAAATGGAAGAACAATGGAAGATATAATGCTTTTGTTAGGAAATTCATTGCGCAGTAAATCAGCAGTAAAACTGCCTACTCCAGACCCTGTTCCTCCAGCAGAACTAAGTAATAACAATATTCCATCAAAGCAATCTGTTTTCTCTATTTCTTTTCTTGTAGTTTCTAAAATGTCCTCTTTGAGCTGAGGTCCTTTGACTAATGAACCATAAGCCCAGTTATTTGCAGATCCACCTCCAGCTTGGCAAATTAAATTTTGCGACCGATAAGTCCATCGATCATCAGAATTACTACATATTTTATTGACAACTTTGTGCTCTGTATCAACCAATATTGCTCTAGCTAAACGTTTTCCATCTTTGTTTATACTTGTGAACCATTTTTCGAAGCTCTGTTCTATATAAGTACTGTTTTCTCTTTTTGAGATGCCAGTATCCTTGGCATCCAAGTCTGCAGACAACTGTTGAAACAGTGAGTGCCCCAGTTGATTTCCACATTGTCCAAATTGAATTGTGAGCATACCGTCAACTCTGATAAGAGATAAACTGCTTAAATATTGCAGGGAACTCCATATAAATCTGCAAAATATAATGTACATTATGAGAAATTCTTTTCAAAGTATTTTTATAATTAGAATCAGAAATGAAATTAGTTATCATGAATTAAATTAAAACAAAAAATGACCTTATGATACTTGTTTATTAGTTATAATCTAATTTAAAAAATGACTATTTCATGAAGAAACAAAAGTAGAATTCAATGAATTTTTGCATTACTCTTAAAAAGGGCAATATATTTATGCATATTTACTTCATTCAACAAGAATAATTGCAAATACGTCTTCAATGCCCTTCGCGAGAGCTTCTTCACTATTTACCTGCAGCCAAAAACGAATCAATCAATTGAAGAACGCCGACGAAACACTCGCCTACAAGAATCGCACTAACCAGTAAAACCTTATTGCGCGGTGCAGCATCTCCTGATCCGAATCGTTCCGAGAGGTGTGAGTGTGTGACTTGGCTCTTTGCGGCACAGCAGCATGGATGACGCGGCGAGGCTGGAAGTCTCAGCTGATCGGCCTCATTTTCCAGAATAGGCCGTATTTTCGCGCTGCTTCTCCGGTATCCTCAACGACACGTGCTCGCCGTAAACATTCTATATATGTGCAGTGCGCGTGCGGCTGCACCGAAATAGATGAGGATCGCCAGGCGGGCCCGCGGTTTGGAGAGAGACGGAGAGCGTTAACAGCTGGCCGAAGCCGACCGCAGCGCTGCTGGGGTCGATTTTTGGAAGCCCCTAAAAGGAAAAGATTTTTTTTTCATTCCAGAAGTCAGAATTTAGATTACGGTAGAAATCAAGATAAGTTTTATACATGTACGAAATTTGTAATACGGATTATCATATCGAAATCTGTTATCGGTGTTTTATGCGTTTTCAAGGACCGTACGGGGATTTTTTGTTATTTCGATAGCCCGGCCTGCAATCAATAATTCTAATGAAAATTATCGTTTTTATTGATTTTCTTTTAAATTTTACATACTTCTTAAATTAGAAAATTTTGTTTTTCCAAGAAAATAATGTCCTTTCTAAATGCATGAAGGGCTTTTTTTATCAGTATTGCAATTTCGAATCTAAAGGAAATCTAGTAAAATTATATTACAAAACTAATTTTTATGCATGGAAGTGTTTTATTGACGTAATTTTTTATACTCGATACCTATAGGACATCGTTGAAATCACATTTCATCAACATTCTGCAAAAAGTGTCTATTTTTTCAGATAAAAATTTGCCAGTGAATTATTCCGCATTCAACGGTTTCCTTTGCATTGAGACCGAGCAATAGGCAACCCGCCTTACGCGCGTAGCGAAATCATCTTTCCTTGGTCGTGAAGTAAATTTAAAGTAGAAATTACTATAAAAAAATTAACTTTGAACCAAAGTAAAAAGTTAGGCGAGTTTGATGTATTCCATATTACCAATGATGTTAATCA
>UCOL01003989.1:0-16345 GCA_900474335.1 Ormyrus nitidulus
ACATATTTATAAAAAAAAAATTCACAAAAAATGTGGTTTTTTCACGCTAAAACCCTTACCCCCCCCCCCCCCTTAAGTCAGAGCTGGAGAGGTTCACCCCGAGGAAAGGAGACAAGCTAGTCTCCGGGTGAGAGCGACCGGACGAAAGGGAAACCTGCAGCAAGGAAGAGACTTCCAGGTCATCAACGAGCAAATGGAGAACCTGAGCTGAGGCGAGGACTCCGTTAACGTCAACTCCGTCAACAAAGGGAGAGGGAGGCTACCTCCACCATTGTACGCTGTCTACAGGAAGCCGTAGCCGAGCTTCGACGCAGCGGACGACCGAGTCGAGCCTCCCGTATCGTTTCCACGGAGAGGAAGCTTATGAGTCGTGCGAGTCAGCGACTAGCGAAAGCTCCGAGCAGGTAGCTCTTGACTATTCTCTCTCCCCCCCCTCTCTCTCTCTCTCTTGCGAGCGCGATCGATTTAGAAAGATAAATTGAGAATTATTCATCCCTCCGTCCGCCTCGAGAGGGATTTCATCGCAATCACGACACGAGCGTCGATTAAATGCGATAATATTGTTAAGAAAGGATTGCGAGAGTAGCCATATTAATTTCGCGATGCGAGAAGAGTCGCGAATATCCGAATTAAATGCAAGTGTAGTTTTAAGTATCGCATCCAACACTTGTAAATATAGTGAATGAAAGTTGGATACGATTTTTATACAAAACTGAATCTCCGCATCATTATTTAAAGACCCGACCTGCATGTGCTTCTTTAATCCCACACATACAGTGTTGAGAATCCACACCTGACCGATTACTGATTGATCGTCAATGAGTGTTTAAGATAATTTGAATCTAAATTTCGAGTCCGAAAGCCGGAGAACTCCGAGAGAAACGTATCTCCCGTTTTTGTAACGAGTCGCTTATCCTCCCTAAAGTCAGGGACAGGGGCATTTAAGGAAATTATTAAATTTGAAACCAAGGTTATTCGTTGTAAATCATTTATCTGACGAAACCCAAACAGCAAGCAACTACCCGGTACAATTAAATAGACTATCTTGAAATTTACACGTGCAGGACCTTCTTGCTTATTTCAATACTTTCCATCCGAAATTTCGCTGCTTATTTTCATTGGGTTGAATCGTTTTCACTTAATTAATCGATCATAAATTCGACGCTTTTTTTTTAATAATTCCTTCACTTGGAAAATTATACAAACCAAGATCACTTTGAAATAGATTTTATCGGATAAGCAATATTTTTTAATGTATTCACTATTGTATAGATATCTTTATTTCTAATAAAATCAGTAACTTTAAAATCGCCTTCAACCAAAAAATTGTAAAAAAATATATAAAAAAAATTGCTTCGTTCTTTTCAGAGTTTACATGATGAGAAACAGAAATTATTTGAGTACTGATATTAGTACATATTGCTGCACACAGAAAAATCACAGCTGTTACAAGATCTGCTAATTTTCTTTGTTTCAGAACTTTTTAAAACAATTATCTTTGGATTGTTTAATTTACATTAAATATCATTACATTACCTGCTCTGGAGATTAATACACTGTAAGTAAAATTTATCGAAATTCGAATTTCTAAATAAAACTATTAAACTCAACAATATTTTAATTAATATTTAACAGTTCTCGGGCAGCTTTCTGCAAAACAGATAAATTATACATAAAATAGGTGGCTTTGGATTTCAAAAATTCAGACCTGTGGAGACCTTCTCGAATCATTGTTCAGTTTACTTGTTTTTAATACTGTTTTAATACCTATGTAATTTAATAATGAATTGCAGATACGGTAACAGCCTTCAACTTTTTTGAAATAATCAAAGCATCTTACCGTTCGTTTTTTTAATGTTTATTGATAAGTGTGTACGAGGGAGAAGCGCGCAGCCGTGCCGCCCAAGCTCAGCGTCGTCAGACCAGTTTAAGCATACTTTATTAATAACAATACTTGTTATTAATAAAGAGTAGTTTTATATTTTACATCAGCCTATCACTTTCTTTACAATACCTCATACATACATACTGGGATACAAAGCAATATGGATTCCATGTAGATTTCCATGTGGATTCCATATGGATTTGTTTAATAGGGAAGAAAAGTCAATCAAATCGATAATTAAAGATTCTTTATTAAACAACTTTACGAGTTATATCAAATATTTAAATAATAACAACAAACATCCTCAAGTCCTACTCTGAACTTAACAATATAAAAAGTTATAATTTCTCTTATGAATAAAAACCATGCCATAATTGTGCCCCCTGATAAAATAGTAAAGCCGAAATAAAAAATATGATTTTCTACGTAATGTTGCTGATTCTTGGTATCGTTGTTTAGGTTTCTTGAAAATTCGAGGTCTTCTAATTCCTTAATGAAACCGCCTTCGTTCAATTTCATCAAAATTTTACTAAGTTTATAAAGAAACGACGTATCTTCTGCGCAAGAGAATACATAGCTTCCTTCTGCAATTTTAAATTTTGGTACGTAAAAGAATGGATTTTTTGGTAGGTAGTACTTTAATGAGGGAGAGAGACCCAAACAAGCAACGTGCTCTCCTTTCAAGAGAAGCGTAACGCAATCTTCTAGTTTGGCGATTGCAAAGTATTCATCCGAAAATTCATAAATCTGGGCCAAGCCTTGATATGCTTTCAAGCCAAAAATTTTTATTTTAGAATGTATCAAATTTTCAGTAGATTCAATTAGGGACGAATAATAGGGCACTGTATTTATTGCGCTTATACGCGTTTGTATAACAGAATTAATCATAAAAGCCACAAATAAAGTAATTGTTAGAAGTATTCTTACTGTTTCATATCTAAATGGTTTACTAATAGCTTTTCCTGTAAACATTTGAAGAAAATCGAGGACTGCGTCAAATGTGGCTTGATCAAATACATATTTTAAAATAAGAATGCAAATTAGTGAGGAAAAAATGATGAAACTCCACATTTTTAAACTAAAAATGAGAGTTAGTTTAGTCAAATAATTGACAGGATATTTAGTAGTTAAAATTTTGACGCTACGGCTAGTAAACGGATATACTTGCTGCCTCCAATAGTCCGCTAAAAAAAAGCTGCTAAAGAACAGTGGACTTTCTTAGTCATTACATCTTTGAAAAGGCCACGAGGTTTACTGGTGCCATCAACGTAACCATAATTATCAGATAATTTTAAAGTCATAGTTGCATTCATGTATTCAAAAGCAGTACATATAGTTTTTAATTGAAAGGACAAATATCTTTTGTAACCTTTTCTTGTATGATCATAACGATAGAGATCTTGATTTGGACGCAGAACTGCCTTTATAGGATAGCCATTTAAATTCTTTGTTTTATCGAAAAAATAGGTGTTACAATCTGCAATATGGTCTGTTATGAGCTTAATACAAATATAAGGAGTTAAACTTAAGTATAATACACATATATATACTGTTATAATTGAAAATTGTAATCGATACTTACAGCAGAATGAGTTAGACTGGTCGAAATTGAACAAAAGTCGTTGATATAATGTCCACTGCCCATCTTCTGATTCTATTTCGTTCCAA
Source organism: Ormyrus nitidulus (assembly GCA_900474335.1). NCBI lineage: Eukaryota > Metazoa > Arthropoda > Insecta > Hymenoptera > Ormyridae > Ormyrus > Ormyrus nitidulus. The sequence continues at coordinate 3,554 of UCOL01003989.1, forward strand.
AATTTTGGAGCTAAATTTGCGAAAGGATTAAAAGTATACAGTACTAATTGATTAAGATGATTACTGCATAAATATATAACAAATAAAAGATTGAACATCCATGAAGATCTCAAAAAATGTTTCGCATTTTGGCATCCATTTCTTACGTTCGTGTCAATAATTAGAAAGAGCGCTTCATGATTCCACCAAATAGAACTTCTTATTTCTTGTAAAAGCTCTAAAAGAGACATTTTGGATCCGAAGAAAATAGCAACGGCAGTAGCAGGATAGTTTTTTCTTCCGACAGTAGTTTCATTTGCAGATATTACTTGTCGAAACCGCTTCTGTTCCTCGCGAATAAAATATTCTCTTATTTCAAAGAGAGTTATGGGCGTATCTATAGAATGTGGTACCACTGATTCATTAGGATTTTTATTATTGCCAAAGAAGATGACATTTTTTTTATTGAAGCAGCAATTAATTATTTTTTTCTAAAAATATAATAATTTTAAATAAGTCAGAAAACTGAGGTTTATTTTATAAGTAAAAGTACCGTAAGTTGAAATATCTTTTGCCTTTCTGCATTCACAGTAACGAAATAATTTTCATAATTCATTTCGACGCATTGTACAAAAATTATTAAGATACGAATAATAATTAATACGTGCGCTAATTTTTTCATATTAAATTAATAATTGTATTTAGAAATACAAACTGTTAAAAAAGTATTGAAAGGAAGGTATTTCTTAACACTATTTCGTTCTTAAACCGTTGCTAAGCAAACCAATATTCTTCAACAATGGCAATTATGAAAAGCATTTCCCATTTTAGAGATAAACGTCAAAATAAATATTTGCAAAGTATAAATCATCATTAGACGTAAACGTCGCTTCAAAAACGTGCCACGATCGATCGAAACGGCGATTCATCGCGGAATCTTTATTATTTGTGTCAAGGTGAAGATACTAAATAAAAATTAATAAGTCGATATTTTTTATGGGGTACACTCTGGGAAAATGGCCACTAAAGTATGTAACCCCAATGCATTTATTTTAATTGATCGATATTTGTAATAATGCGTGTTGTTTTCCCCCATGATTCCCATGATTCAATATATTCGCAACGAAAACAGCATGAGATGCTGCCATAATTAAAGCAGCGCAAGAAGAGAATAAGACAATTAGTGAAGAAAATGAACAATTTGAAGGTATAACCACTTCCGGTGATGGTTGGGCCCATGCGAACACCTCTTCCATGGCATTCCATGTAAATATGGGAGAAATGGTATCAAAGTTTAAGTGGGGCAAAAAATATTGAAATATTTTACTTTTAATACTAAGAAGTCTTATCGTATATAAACTATATATTTATAAGTCGATTTCCCACCAAGTAAAATGATCCATAAACATAAGTTCTATGGAACTATAGAATAATGAGTCAAGCTTTAAGTTTGTGAGAGGACTACGTGAGCCTGTGCCTTGTTTGGCAGTTCAGTTGCTTTTTAACTCTTATACGAGCAAGAGCTTAATATACCGCTTTACTTCAATAAAGATATTTTAACTAAATTACTAAATCTTATTAATTATCACCCATATTTCCAATAAAAAATTTCAGACTCAAAACAATTTTTAAATGCAATTAATGAATTAAAAAATCATTGTGCTCTTAACAATAATGGTACTAGCGAAATTATTAAATAATATAATAATTCTTCTATAAAGAAAAGGTAGATGAAGTTTTTGCATTACTCAATAATTAGCAGTATAATAAATTATTGAACAATAAGTCAGTCTATGAATAAAAGATTTGCAGTATTTTTAAAAACGTTAGCAAAATTGAATATTGCATTGCTATATGCTAAATCTTGTAATAAAAAAGACGTGCTATTTAAAACTTATTTATAGAAACAATCGCAATTTGTGGTGTTAACTTCGATTGATTTTTAATGATTTTATCTACAACTTTAACGGCAGGATTAGGTAAAACACTGCCGCCCCAAGTTTATTCAGCGGTTACGTGAGATAAAATCGTAACAAAGTGTACATTCAGTTAATATGTTAATAAATAATATTTCTTTGCAAGCTTATTTTCTTTAGAGAAAGGTAATTTGCAAATTAGTCATTCGTGGCAATTCAAGTTAAATGAATAAACTGCAATCTCTCTTGGTGTGGGGCGTCCGTGACGTAGCGCAACTTCAAACGATGGCCGAGCCTCCGATTACGTTCGACCTCACAATTACTGATACGACGTCACGCTAATGCACTGCTCGCAGCTCGCGCTAAAAGTCATCCTAGTTGAAAAAATCAGTCGGATTCAGTCTGATTCCACGTGGATTAAGACTGAATCCGACTGATTTTTTCATGTGGCTGCACGCAATGTCAGTTTTTAGATTTTATAACGTTTCAAACTAATATATAAAGATATTAATTATAAAATTCACCCGCACTTTATCCTCTGTGTTCCGCTAATTATGTTTATAAATCTAAGATAAGTTCTAAGTATATTTAAGTGAGGGGTTGGTTGGTGTAATAAAACACTTTATTTTCGCGGAAAGAAAACAACTTGCTTCGTCGTAAAAACCCTCACGGTTTTGAGGGAAAAGCCGAAGCAAGCGCAACTTTATTAATTAAAAACAAAGCAGAAATTGCAAAAGGACTTAGAATGACTTAATAACTAAACGAATTATCATTCGGACGACGCACACAAGAGCTCTTTTACTCTACTTTACACCGCGAAAGGACGAAGCTGTGCACGAGAATCTCGGACCGCGGCGTCGCACCAACCGGGCCTAGGTATGTAACGCAGAAATCGTCGCCCGCAGCGCGTCTTGACGTCTTGAAGAGCCAGACGCTGCGGTGCCAAGCAACTAGTCCAGATGCCGCTGGATGCAGCTTGCTCTGGAACGGGTCGCGTATTGTTCTTCACGCGGACACCCTTCCCATCAACAAAAGCCAAAGCTGCCTCGAGGCCACGCACACACTCACACACCGCCGCGATACGTACGCCGACGCGAATTCCCGGCGAGTTCCGTTCGCAACTCCACAGATAGAGGAAATAGAAAAAGAAAAGAGACGAAAAGAAGTGAACGGATCGATTTCGCGCATGATTCGGTTGAAAGAAACTAAATTAATTGCCAGGAGCGGTCACGCGTGTTCTCGCGAGGATGATCCTGTCAGAAGTGACAGCTCGGTTGGTCGCTCGCGCTCTTGCCTACGGAAAAAGCCCAGAGTGGAGGGGCGCAAATCGGTGCAACGGCCACGGCGTATTGGCGCGAATTTTTGGCGGCAATTTTTCGCTCCTCCACATCGTCGCAAAAAAACCATAAACAAATTAGACATGCTTAAAAGTTGATGTTCGTTGAACTATTAATATTACGAATCTGAGTTTCATGGTCCGACGGATCGTTATTGTAGGCCTAAATATTGAATATTATTTAATTGATTTTTCAAGCGCCTTGTTGTAATTTAATAATTTTTTTGAATCCCATATACTTGATCAATGTACAAAATAACTTTTCCAAGATTAAAACGGTATTAATTATTTGCGAAATACCAATACACGTATTTCGACTAGTCGCAATATGAAATAATTTTCTTTTCTTTAAAAATCAATATTCAAGACGCTAAAATATACAGCTTTCGAATGCCGAATTTGTAAAGCGGTTTTACTTCCGTTCTTCAATTATGTTTGAATAGCTTAAGCTTTCGCGGGCTTTGCAAAAATCATTCCTATGCCAAATCACTGAATTTTATTTATTTATAATCAAAACTAAAAATTTATTTATTAATATATAAGATAATTTAAGCATTAAAATGATCTAATATTTAATAGTTCAAATTATTGAGTATTTGAACAAGGTGAATAATATGCTAACTCAATTTAAATAAATTCTGGATTTTATTAGTACTTTTGTGACTTTATTAAAATTGTTATAAACATAGAATTAAAATTGTTGATTACATCAAATGTTAGTCGAGTGCTTTCGAGATTATTATTACCGCAATTTCAAATGTACAAAATTCTTTACACTACGCTTAACTTACAGTTAATTGTCTATACACTGAAACGGGTGTCAGGTGGCTGCATTACAGCTGTTGTTCGCTGCTTGACCTTACAACTAATTGGCTGTGGTGTAACGCCGCGTTTCTTCTGTTTGGATGAATGCTCGCTTTGACTCAACAACGTAAAGAAATTTAATAACTATATAATACAATTTTTTCCTCGAAATCGTCCACTAAAGGCATTTTTACACTGACTGCATTTGTTAAAATAAAGTAAGTAAAGATTAGATTAAGTTTACACAAAGTTATATTACTTAGAAAGTACAAAGATTTTTCAAAATTATTTAATTAACAATATCAAAATTAATCCAAAAAGGATTCCACAGAATTGGCATTAAACTGTCTTGAAGAAATTGATAAAAATTTTTCTAAAAATTAGATTAATTATTAATACTGATATTACACATTTTAAAAGTACAGTTCGCCATTCCAATTGTTCATCAATCTTAATCAATTAAGATCTCGTCTATCAAAATCATTCTTTATCTACCTGTTGAGGTTGAAGAGTGCGCAATAATTTAGACACATGCATTTGCAAATGAACCTTTAAGCTTCCTTTACAAGTAAAGCTTTTATTACATTTTTGGCAACTAAAATCTTTTCTTCCCTCATGCACCGAACGTTTATGAAGGATGACATAACTTTTTTTGATGAAGTATTTACCACAAATATCGCATTCAAAATCTGTTTTTCCTTCGTGTCGCAAACGTTGATGGTTTTCCATAGAATCCTTACGTGTGAAGCTTTTACCGCAAACTTCGCATCCGAAATCTTTTCTTCCTTCGTGCACAGTACGCTTATGATAAATTAAGTAAGTTTTGACGGAAAAGAATCGACCACAAATATCGCATTCAAATTCTTTACTTTTTTCGTGTACAACACGTTTGTGTCTTAGCATATGACCGCGCTGTGTAAACTTCTTCCCACAATCCTCGCATTCGAAATCTTTACTTCCTTCGTGAACTGTACGTTTATGAATTAACATAGTATTGTACCGTCCAAACCGTTTATTGCAAATCTCGCATTCAAAATCTTTACTTTCGTCGTGAACTGCACGTTTACGAATTAACATATTACTCTTTAATCCAAATGTTTTACAACAAGTCTCGCATTCGTAATCTTTTATTCCCTCGTGATTCGAGCGTTTATGCGTCATCATTTTACTGCTCTGTTCTAAATTTTCACCAAAAGTTGTAAGAGTTACGACTTGTGGTCTGCAAATTATTAATCTAACTGTACCTAATGAAAATAATTTTTATCAAAATTTGACAAAACGCTTCCTACTTACTGTGAATCGATTACACTGGCCGTAACTGTCGATTACTAACTGACGATGTACCTCAAGGTGTACAAAAGTCTTGTAAAAAATGAAAAATTGGCAATTTATGCTTTCTATATAAATTAAATATGTTGGCGCAAGAACTGTAGAAAATAAGATAGTTTGTAACTGTGTTCGTTTAAAGATCCGTCAGTCCGGAATAGTCGAAATAATAATATTAAATGTTGTGGTTCAAGTTACTATAAACAAATATAAAACAAAACAAATTACCAGCAGTAGGATCCGTTAAACTAATTTAATTTCGCTCCAGCTGCTATTCAAGTAGCGCTCACAAATAAACATGTTAAATAGGAGGATTTGTTTAAAACTTCATGTTAAATGGAAAATAAAACTAATACTATTTAATAATTAATAGTATATATTCAAAATTATTATTTATTAATAAATTACATTCCACTTTATTTAATATAAGTTTTCTACAGATTAGAAGGGAAATAAAAATTATTAAGTAAAACTACTACTAAGGGGAAATAAAAAAAAACTAATCAGTATTTCTAACTAGAGCTATCTTAAATTCGTAGCATTCCTATTTTTAAAAATATGTTTTACTATAGAATAATACACTCCTATAAATAAATATTATAATAAAAAATATTGGATAAAATATATCATTGGATAAAATTACAGTAATAAGAATTTTCAGACTACAAGCCATAATTCGTATACGATAAATGTGTTGGAGAGCAGCATCATCATAAAAGCGCGATCCCTGAAGGAAGAAAAGATTTAGAATGCGATGTTACGCAGATTCCACGAAGGGAAAATAGAGAAAAAATGCAGCAACATCTAATGCGGTATTTGCGGCAAAAGCTTTATGAATAAGAGCAGTACGTTGAGTCACAAATTATCTTACACGAGGATAGACAGTTCAAAGACAAGTAGTGGAAAAATGAATTTGATATAGTCTTAAGGAAGATTGATATTTAATTACAATCTGATTGATTTTAACATTGACAGCAGGTTGAAATTATTTTGCCCAATTATTAATTGTATATATGTATGGGTAAAGTTTTTAATAAATAAGAAGACTTCAAATACAACGTTGATTGTGGAAAAATCAATTTATTTTAATCTCATTTATATTTGATCTATTGTATTATAATTGCTGTTTATTTTGACGAATTTAACGAACAACTGATGAAAAGTGTACTATAATTAAGAGTTTAATAAATGAATATTTTTATATACACGATTATACACGCTTTTTGAGATAATTTTTGTAATAATTATTTTAAAATATTTTCACAATGTATATCTCGGGCAGGTTGAAAGTACCTTTTTGAAGTGTATTATAAATAAGGCTGATATTCTCTGTTAAAATGAAAAATACATTCAAAATTAAATGTCAGAATAAAAATCACCAGATTTAACCGTTTTATTAATAAGAAGCACGAAAACTAAATTCGAATGATACTGACGGATATTATTATATATACTTAAAATGTCGGTAGAACCCTTCATTTCGAGACTAATAAATATAAAATAATAAATTCTAATGACGTCTAATTGAAACTGAAGTTCGGGTCGCCGGAGAAACTTAATTCCTCTTTCAAGCAAAACCCTACCTCCTTTTGCACGGAGAGAGTCGTTTCTTTTCTGCTTGCATATATCACACGGCACTGTGAGCGAGATGCGGTTTGTCCTGTCAGAGGAGCTTTTCTAGCGGCTGCTGGCTTTGGAGTTTCTGCGAGCTTCACGATGGTAGTGTGAACTTTCGGATCAAATAAAAATAATTGGAAATTACTTTTAATACTTGACTGCTGCTGTTCTAAATCTTGGCTTGTGTGGGTTTGTGCACATATAATAATTGTACAAATCTTCTGCAAACTAAAAAGCAGTAAGCACAATTTAGATACTATCTTTTTGTGTATGCAACAAATGTAAGGAATACGTGCATCTGAAATAATGTAAGAGGGCACTTAAATTTTATCTTTTTTCTGTTCTTTGCAAAATGAGATTATTGATCTAACTTAATAATATTTATTAATTCATTTTTCTTAGTATTCTGTTCATTGGCAACGCAAAATTAATCAAATTGCAGAAAAGGATTGTATACATATAATATAAAATTTATTTTAATAAACTTTAAACATTTATTAGTTATATGTACATCGTTTATGTTCTATAAAAATAGCTGTAATTACATTCGATAAATTATGGAAACATTTTTCTACGACAATCATAAATAGAATACAGTAACATTTTACAATTACTACATTTGCTATTTTAAACCGATAAAGCAAATGATGTCAAAAAAATAATGTCTTTGAAAATGCATAACGTTGTATTGCATTAGTCAAGTAATAGGTATTATTATTATCGACTTATGAACAAAAAATTAGCTTAAAATAAAATTATTTGTACATCTCTATACAGAAAATATTGGCGCAATTACAATAAATCCCCCTTTAAGTAAAGATGATATAATAATCAAAGATTTTTTTTAAAAATGTACTTTTAGTATTATAAAACAATGAAATATATTTTAGAAATCGGATCAGACCTCCGATTTTTATGTCGATTTCTTGTAAATCTTATGAATTCGTCGATTGAATTAATTCATATTGTATTGTGGTAATTGAAGAACACGCAATAATAATTGGGCCATCTGACTTTTTTTTATCGCGCACAAAACGCTTATGCCGTGTTTCCTGAGATTTCTTAGAAAAGTATTTACCACAAATATCACATTTAAATCTTTTCTTTCTTCGTGGATTATACGTTTGCGTCTTAGCAAATGCTGCTTCAATCCAAATCTTTTATCGCAAACATTGCATTGAAATCTTTTCTTCCTTCGTGGATTGCGCGTTTATGTCTCAGCACATCACTGTTTAATGCAAATTTTTGACCACAAATATCGCATTCGAAATCTCTCCTTCCTTCGTGAACTGTGCTCTTATGATTCAGCATGTCATCGTTCCGTGCAAATCTTTTACTGCAAATATCGCATTTGAAATCTTTTCTTCCTTCGTGGATTGCGCGTTTGTGTCTCAGCACTTCACGCTTTGATCCAAATCTTATATCGCAAACATCGCATTCGAAATCTTTTATTCCATCGTGCATTGAGCGTTTATGTTCTAACATATTATAATTAGATCCAAATGTTTTACCACAAATATCGCATTCGAATTTTCTTCCTTCGTGGATTGTGCGTTTGTGTTTCACCATATTACCCTTAAATAGAAATATTTTACGACAAACCTTGCATTTGTAATTTTGTCTTCCTTCGTGGGTTGTGCTTATATGTTTCAACAATTTACCCTTAAATCGAAATGTTTTACCGCAAACATCGCATTCGAAATCTTTCCTTGGTTCGTGGGTTGTGCTTATATGTTTCAACAATTTACCCTTAAATCTAAATGTTTTACCGCACACATCGCATTCGTAATCTTTCCTTTCTTCGTGAACGGTGTGTTTATGTCTTAGCATATAATGGTGCGATGAAAATCTTTTACCGCGAACATTGCATTCGATATCTTTTCTTTCTTCGTGTGCTACTCGTTTGTGTTTTAGCATATTACCTTTCAATCCAAATATTTTACCACAAATCTCGCATTCGAAATCTTTTCTTCCCTCGTGATTCGAGCGTTTATGCGTCGGCATATTACTGTTTTATTCTAAATTTTGATCATTAGTTTTATGAATTACGGCAGGCAGTCTGGAATAGTCGAAATAAGAATATTTAATGTTGTGATTGAAGTGTACTATCAACAAACATTTAAAATAAAATAAAAATTACCAGCAGTTACAGATTCGTTAATCTATTTTAATTCCGTTTTTCAGCTACTGGTTCCGATCCGTGTTCAAGCCAATAAATCTGTTAAATAAGAGGATTTATTTAAAACTTCATGTTAAATAGAAAATAAAATTAATACTATTTAAAAATTAATAGTGTATTCAAAATGATTATTTATTAATACATTATATTCCGCTTTTTTTAGTATACGTTTTCTACAGATGAGAAGTGGGATAAAAAGATTACATTATCAAACTATTACTATGACAGTCAATAGAATAGTAATAATAATAATAATAAAGTAGAACCTTTGCTTAAAAAGAACAAATAGATTGTTTTGAAAAATGTCTGATCTAAAAACAGAAAAATGCTCAAGGAGTAAAGGCAGGCATCGCTCAAGGAGCCATCCTCTCAAACGAAGTGCAAGAGATGGCATTTGATGCATGACTACAATATTATAAAAAAAAGTTTCTTTGCTTCATTTATTCGCCTCTCAGATAAATCTTTTTGCGGTGAGCTAACGGCAAAATATAAGATTGAAAAAAAAATTCAATAAGTTTTAATAATATTGAAATTTGGGTTTTTAAATACTTCGTCATAAAAATTGTCAATGGCATTTTTTTCCTAGATAATCTGTTGTTACGTCCAGATTAGGCAACTAAAAGCCAATTTGTTAGATAGGCGTAAAGTTAATAAACTTTCCGCGTATCTGATTCCCTGAATTTTTGGCCAACACTTTCATGCTATGCGTCCGGGATACGGGAATCAAGAGTGAAAAGAATTTTTATATTTATTTTTTATTTCGTTTAGACTGGATTCATTTTTTATTTAACATCCACAGTTCACAATACCTTCTTATTGTATACCTCAACAGTGAAATAGAGAGAGGGAGATTCTGCAGAGGTTGTTACGCGGCTGTGTTGTCCCTGTGGTTCGGGGTTTGTCGAGGATGCTGCTGGCTGGATCTCGTCTCGTCTTCCGCCGTTTTCGTATATCTCATCTTGTGGCTGACTTTCTCGCACCCGTCTCACTTCCAGCAGCGATTCACTTAACTCGCGTTCCAAAATCTAACTAACTCGATGAACTGCCTCTTTATGTCCTTTTTATTTTGATCTCTTCTTATCGCAGCGTTTGTCTCGTGCCGCTCTTCCGCTCATAATTTCTCCTCAATGCCCCGTTATGCACAGACTGCTCGACGCTTTGAGTTTCGGTGTGCGGTTTGACTTCTTCCATTTGAAGAGCCTTGTGTAGAAATCAAAAAGTGTCTCTCTTCGAGCTCTTTTCATCATTCCGCACGGAGTCGAATCCCATTGAGAAGAGGTTCCCTTTTGACGTTCGGTGGTCTAACGTCGCTTCTTCGGCTCTCAAAGCCTGTTTCTTTCTTTCCCGCTGCTTTTTATTTCTTCTCCCTCTCTCTCTCTCTCTCTCTCTCTTCTCTTTACATCTTTTTATAAATCTAAAATATATTGTTTACATTTTTATATATTTATTTTCTTTTTATTTCCTTATTATTTGTGTGTCAATATTAATTGTATTAATTATTCTATTTTGTAAATGAAAGTTCATACACTATTAAGTACATAAAAATAATATTTCGTGCATTGAAAGTACATTTTCGAAGTAGATTATATAAGTTAGATAAGCTACTCTATTTAATTAAAAATTAAAATAATTTATTTTAATTTATTTTAATTATTAATTTGAGCAAAGAACAAAATATACACACGAAATATTATGTTTAAATACATAACAGGTTATCTTGGAGAAAATGCCATTGAAAATTTTTTCAAGTATAGCACGGATAAATAAATAAAACAATTTAAGTTCGTAATATTTCGATTTTTAAATAATATATAAATATATAAATTGTAATAATAAAAAATATTTTCATTCGATAAAATTATAGTAATAATAATTTTCAGACCATAAGTCATAACTTCTAAAACTTACAGTAAAATCGTTGGGGTGAGCAGTAATATCCTAAAAGATTGTTCAGGATAAAGTGTTGCGAAAGAAAATAAATACACGAACTTCACTTAGATTTTTAATGACAATGATCTTTTAATTGTATTGTATTGTGATTTATTGTATAAAGAATACAAATGAGAATATTTAACTAAATTATATTACGTGCAATTTTCGAACTAATATTAGAAACGACGCGCAAACTAACTATCGGCAAAACGGTTAACGGAGCACGAAAGGACAAGCGGAAGATCAGCACACGGAAGCTGTTCAGAGTCTGTCTGTCTGTTCTCTTCTGTTCGGCTCGGCAGTTCGGTATGGAGGTGAAAGATGTAGCCGATGCTGTCCTTCCTTCGAGAGAGTTTCCCTAGCAGACATCTGGTGTGTTTGGGTAAAGTTTTATTGCGGTCGTGTGGACGCGCGAACACGCAGGTATAACGGAGCGCAGGGTCCTGCGTCGCGGCCGAAGAGTACAGTAAAACTTTAGCATCCCGGGACACATGGAGGTCCGCACACGCCTTCCACAGTCTCGCCATCGAGCCTGACGGTCCCAGGTCTGTTTTGCAGCTTTCCTGTGCACGCGGGGACCCACATATACCATGGAGCAAGCCCCCTCTCGGGGTTCTAATAGTCTCAGGGCGCCCCAAGGGCTACGCCTAACTTGGCTACACAGCCACGAATCGGCTTGCCGATTCGTGCAAGTCGGGCTAGGCCGCGAAGGAACGCTTGCGATGCCGAATGTCCAGAAAAAATTCTACCGTTTAAAACTTATACCTGTGTCTATTTAAGCCTTGTCGATCGCTCGCCTACTCCTATCCGTAGTAGGTAACAAAGATAAAGTTAATACAGCCAATAAGAGCCAAATGACTACATTAACCAGTTTTTCTTTCTTTAGTGTTGTAGATTATTATTGATGGCGCTAGAGTGTATACCGTGTCAAATATTGCTTCACGACTTACTCAAGACTTTTCAAAATAATTCAGTTATTTTTCCTTATTGTCAAAAAAAATTCTTAAAAATTGGCTAATTTTTGACGTCTATTCTACACGGGATTCCTCCCTTAACTGCATAATTTAATTCTGTATTTCGAAATGAATATAATAAAGTTTAAGTCTTTAAGAACATCTCAAGATGTAGGAACTGTAATTTTAAATTTGAAAATTAAATTAAAACTACTAATTGACATTTTTAATGTTGGATCAGTGCTTTGCTTTAATACCAAGGCACAAGTAAACATTTTAAGGCCATTAAGAAATGCAACGGAAGTACAAGTATTTACAACTTTTTATAATATGAAAGAGATATATAAACCAACACAATTTATTATATGTGTGGATCATATTAGTTTCGGTAATCGTAGGTTTAATCATACTGTCTATTGTCACGAAAGTACTCCATTCCGTATGTAATTTGGATTATCGGTAAATAATTTGTTTTTCAAAGTAAATCATTAAATATTTATTTTGTTTTTTGTAGATGGGATTCTTTCAAAAGAAACAAAAATAGAAGTTAAATTATTCAAGAGTGAATGTAGAATGTACAGAGAAATTAAGTAATGAAGAACTAACAGGAAATTCAGCAACGCATAATAATATTTCTTTAAGTTCGGGATAGGATAAATAATAGATTTAGATTTTAGATTTATTTATCAGAAGTAAAATACATTACAATTATATTATGTTCTAATAAATACTTAGAATACATAGTAATCC